>VYYJ01002776.1:0-19569 GCA_021029165.1 Cyphoderus albinus | reverse complement strand
AACGGAAGATGATTCAGAGTTTTTGTCAACAACGTGCTCATTGTCCTCCTCTTCCTCCTCTGCGTCGTCATACGCAGTAAGCAGCGTCAGCATGAGTTGTAGCTGCGGTGGTGGCAGTGTAATAAATGGGAACGTTGGCAATAATGGTGACTCTGTCGAATTAAAAGAGTTCGATGAGAAACTCTCCAGCTTTTATCAGTTGTGTTCAAAAACCAGGCGATTGATTAAGGAGTTTCATGTCAAGTTTGAGGAGCTCCCGATTCATTGTCGTTTTGATGATGGCATAGCGCTTATGCTGGGGATGGACAAATTGAAAAATTTAAAGTCTGAACTCGAAGACACTTTGTATGAATACTTGGAACGGTGTAAGGCGGTAAGTAAAAAGCTATTTTTATTGGGTGCATCCATTGCAATGGTTCATAAAGTGTTCATTTTGGAAAAAAATAAGTTGAAATTTTCATGACATGAAAATTACTAACGTTTTTAGGAAATGGAAGCGGTTCAAAGTTACTCTGAGATAATTCTTCCCACAGAAGAGAAAAAGTTGGGTAGGGAAATGCGAGAAATTGAACAGTCGATAGGTAGCCTTGATCATGACATTGGGAATGAAATCGAAAGACTGGAAGGCATCATGCCTGTCTACTACGGGCTTCAGGAACTGCTCCTAGAAAGGTCTTCCAGGTTCGCAGTGATGAAAACTCGACTGGTGCAAGTGGAACGGAACCTAGTCAAGGATGAAAGTGCTCTGTCCCTCCGACTGAAAGGCATTCAAAGCATTCTCTCAGTTCTGGAGAGGGATCATGACAGCAGTGAAAACTCGGAAATATCCCTGCTCGTGTCGGCCATCAGCTCTAATGAGTTTGTTGACGCCAGTCGGATGCTCTCACAAACAAAAGATCTCATCCTCGGAGAAAAGCAATTTCTCGAGGACGTGAAGTCAAAGCGTGCAATGCTGCTCTTGGCGAAAGAGTCGTATACAACTTTTGTTAGGAGGCTCTCGAATTTTCAGAGTTGGTATGCTGACTTTATGAAAAGACTGAATGAGACGAAAGTGACTGGCCTAGATTTTGACATTCAACATCCGGCCTTGGTCAAGGAACGCGAAGAAAAGCGACAGGAATTTATTCAGATCTTGAACTCGGCCAAGAATCTTAGAGCCTCCATTTTTGACTCATCAGCGGTAGACAAAAAGATCGAGGTAATTCAAAGGATTTTAAGCTTTTCCTTATTTACTCTTTCTCTTATTCTCTCTCCGCATCTGCAAATGCTTTTAGGTCAGAAAATTAACGACAATGTTATTTTTGACAGGATTTACAGAATCAGTGGAAAATCCTCGTGGACAAGGTTTATCGGGCAAGAAGTCGAAAAACTATTTAAAAATAAATGCTGATAAATATTTCACATGAAGCAGTCCGGTTAAGCAAACACAAACAAGAAACAACAAAGCAACTTTAATTATTTGCAAGTAAAACATAAACAATGCTAAACCTTATAATGTTCAATTGTTCATCATTTTACCTGTCACCATAAATTATATTTTCTATTTTTAATTTTTGTTCACGTTTTTATTTACTTTATTACTTTACATATGTATGAGTTTGCGTTTTACGTATATTCTCTGATGTTCATGCGTAAATAGCGGCTACGGTTAGTTATATTTTATATGGCTCAATATTAATGAAAGTCTCTGTCAAATTTACAATTATTAAAATGGATTTATAGAGTGCCGACAAAAATGCATAAAAGTTTAATGTTTGCTCTTCATTCTCATTCATAATCATTCATAATCGTTCACGTTCATACAATCTTTCATTACATAGCGTGTAACATCAAAGGTTGATTGGCTTTGTTTTGCGATTCCGCCCCGGAATGGAGATAAGAAGAGGAATAAATAATTCTAGTTAATTTGTCATTTTGCGCAAGAAGTGAGGGCACGTAGGAACATCAAAAGATTGGAAGGTTAAATTCAAATACAGAGCATAATTTTACAACTTTAAAGTCTATAAATCTACCTACTTGCTCATTTTTGATGCGCATTGTAAAACCAATTTGGCATGCATAACCAAGCTGCCTGACATGGAGGTCATTTTTATCTTACTCAGATTCTTATCTTTTTACCTTATCACCAATGTCATGTCATAATTTTAATTAATAACCAGAACGGAATTCTCTCCATCCCTCGGTATGAAGGAACCTCTGAAATCTAAATCTCTGCTCAATTAAGCTTCCCTGCTGATAATGATTAACGCAAACATACAAACCATTATCTACAAAACATTAAAAAAACTTCGGATACAGTTTAAAGCGATGCATGCGAAAAGATTTTAGTTTGGATTGAAATTAAAATTAGAATGAATCATACAATAATTTTTACGTTTTGAAGAAAACATTAAGGTTAAAATTATTCTTGTCTCACATGTGTACCTCTCGTTGACCATAACACACCTCAGTTTTAAAGGTGTTTATACATTTCTCTGCCAAAATTTTAATAAAATAAGTCAAAATGTTTGTTTGCAAATTGTGTGAGAACGTGTTATCCGCCAAAGAAAACATCACGGGAACCTTTTGCGGTCACATATTTCACGAGGAGTGTTTGGACCAGCATCTTTCCACCAAGTTAGTGCACATAGTACATAATAAACATAAATACAGTAGAAAAAATCTTTCCAAATTTATAGCTTCTGGCTAGAATTCAGATTAGGTCCATGTTTTTACGGTATGGTAGTGTGGAGCAGTAAAACATTTTCATTCATATTCTTTACAATTTTACAATACTCTTTTTGTACACCTTCACTTGCTCAAGATCCTGCCTTTGCCCAACCTGTGATAAATCTTTAAAAGTGGATCTAACCTCCATCACTTCTGGCTACAGCTACGCCACTCTTCCACTCTATCCTCAAGAAGGAAAGAAAAAGAAACCAGAGAATGAAACTACTAAGACTAACGCAGAATATCTCCACCAGCAGCAGAAGCAAGAAGAAAGATTGCGTTTGGAACACCTAAAAACGTAGCAAGATTTTTTGCATGCTCAGCCCATGGTTTACTTTTTTTGCACGGTTATGTCATAAAAATCAATTGTTTTATACCTTTCTTCTATTTTAGGAACTCAGTCATCCAAGAAAATGAGTTACTCAGACGAAGATTGGTTGAGGTTTGCCAGGCACTCGTCACTCTGCAAAGTGAGTAGTAGCATGCATAAATTTATAATTAACTTGTCGTAATAACTAGATGAGTGACACACCGGCACACACCTCTTTAAGCTAATAAAATAATCTGAACGTTCCAAATGAGTGACAAACAACGCAATAAATGTTGCAAAATTATTTTTTATGTAAAAGAGGATGGGACTAGCAGAAGTAGGGTTGATCTACCATCCCTTTTGTCTAATGGTCCTAAAGCGGATGACAAAAATTATTGTAATGAAGAGCCCAATCATGACCTTAATGATTATTCATCGTCACCCGGAATGAATGTGGGTATTTTCTTTCGCAGCTTTGGACATTTAAAAAATAAAAACGATATTTGAATGAAATGAATGTTCAATGTTTGGCCTTTAGATTTTGAATCAAAGTGTGAATTATGTGCTGGTTAACGGTGACAATCCAATTGAGTCAGACAGTTTGGATTTTACGAGTCCTGATTTGGTATGCTAAAAATATGTAGGTCAGAAGAATAAATCAGAAGTCATATAAAAGTGTTCATGTAATAATTTGAAATTTGCAGTTGGTTTTATGGGATAAGCTGAGACCCACGAGTTTGTCAGAGTCAAGACAAAAGCAGAATTTTGAGGTCTAAACGGCGCGAGTACCTGACCCTGAGAAATAAGACACAAACGTGGCTTTCAAAAATGGAGTTGGGAATTGAGAGATTGCTCAAGGAAAAAGAAACCTTTACATCACAGCATTACCTCGAAGAGCTTCGCCTTTTTTATAATAAAATTTACAGCCAAGGAAAAATCTTGGATGTGGTCAGGGAGGCAGCCGTGGTCTACTTGATCATTGAGGAAATTTCTGACAAGGAGAGGAGTGACATTAAATCTAAAATTCATGAGCTCTCAAAAGCGTACTCCTCGATGCTGTCAAATGTAATGAACCAATTGAGTGACCTGGAAAATCAAACGCTCTTACCGAGCAGTACGAGTACAACAGGGCGGCCGGAAACTCCTTCGTTCCTTGAGCAATGTAAGTTTTAAGATTAACAATGGAGTATTATTTTAAGCACTTGACATACATCAATTGTAGTGTATTAAAATTGTAGATTTTGAGAGCATAAGCAGCAGCTCAGCACATCATTCTGATCGGTGTTCCTCCCTAAGTGAAGATGATGCAATAATTTCAACTTCATTTCATGCGAATGATCTAGTCGTGAATCTTATTTCAAAGAATTCGGACGACAACGAAGGCGATTTCCATGATCCTGTTTTTGTGTAAAATGTTAACAAAGGAGAAATATGCACAATGCTGAGATTAGCTGCTATGCTTGTTTTTAAACAAAGGCCAGAAATGAATCCAGATACTGTTTATGAAAACTTCTTTTTATTATTATTCTATTAAAAGAACTTGAATTAAAAATATTATAAATGTTAACTAACTAGAACGTTTACTATTGCTTGAAAGCATTTGCGATAACTGCTTTTTATATCCTTCTAGTTGTTTCTTCGCTTGCAATAACGCCTTCTTCTGGCGAACATTTCCGTCACTAGGAATAACAAATACAGAAAAAAGTCTTAATCCTTATTCTTATTAACTGAGCATATTGCAAGAATAATTTTATTACTACACTTACCCATCATCTTCACTTCCTTCTGAAGATGACGCAAGATCCATATCTTTTCTAGCCTTTTCAAGCCAGTTATGGTCAGACAATTGTTTTCGCACGCTGTGTTCAAACTGCTCTACTTTTACAGCCATTTCGATTGTATTTTTAATATCACGGAAAATTGTCCCATTAACTTCAAAGTTAGGGAGCATTTCATCTATACAAAAGAAAGTAATAATTTTTAAACATGTTCTATTAAAGGATAATAAAATTAGTTTAACATTTTGTAAATGAATCAATAAACAGATTGTTTGTACCTCTACCAAGTGAATGGAAAATATTCTTCACAGTCGTGGTTTCTCCTGGTTCGATCATTAAAATGGCAACACCTCCTTTAAAAGCTCGGGCGGTTCTGCCACTTCTATGTATATAACTCTGGAACAATAATAAAACCGATTGAGCAAAAACTAATCATACTTCATAACTTGTAATTTGTAAAGAATTAATAAGTATTCGGAATCATCTACCTCTGCCGTTTTTGGAACATGATAATGAAGGACATGTTGAATGTTTTGAATATCTAATCCTCGAGCGGCTATGTCTGTTGCAACAAGTATTCCCTTCTCGTTGGCCGTGAACCTTTCTAAACTGCGTAATCTTTGCTTTTGGCTCATTTCAGAATGCAACGGTATAGCCTCGCCGCACTCCAAGAGAAATAAAAGGTTAGTCAGTCTCCGGACACAATTGATGCTATTGGAAAACACAATCGTTCGGCCAGGATGTTGCAAAAGGAAATAATAAAGGTAGTAGTCTTTATGATCCAAAGTACAGCTAATCTGCATTTCAACAAGAGTTTCGCAGGTCCCCTTTGAGGTAGTAATATCTACGATTTTTGGATTGGGCTTGACACCAACCATCTCCATAATTTGTTTCAGTTTCTCCTTTGAAGAAATTTTCTTCGGCTGCTGTGGCTTAAATTTTTTCATTCCGGCCTTTTTGAATCTCTTGGGCGGTTCATGTGTAAATGCAAGCGTCGCAGAAAACACAAAATTTTGACGCTGTGCTTTGCTTGGGCCATTGGTATTTAAGATGTTCAGAATTCCCTCAAGCTCTTGGAAATGACCTCTCTCCACCATTCTGTCCGTTTCATCGATTGCCAGAAATCTATTTTACAGTACATGGTAAACTAATATGAATACAAGAGTATCAATGATGAATGAAATAAGACATTCGTGTGAATATTTTACCCAATTTGATTTAATGTTGATAAATGTGGATCTCCTTCCTGGAGCAACTCCCACAGCCGACCAGGCGTGGCAATCACAACATCCGGTCTACCACGAAGAAGTCTTTCCTGTTTTTGTGCTGCTAATCCTCCTACTATTACAACTGTCTGTTGAATTCGCAAAATTAGCACAAGAAATATGTTTAAAATGTGTTATGTGATACGAATATCCATCAAGTCACCATCCTCTGAAAATCTAATTACCTTTATCGTTGTGTGTTTTGCCGCTACATCAAAGTGGTTTTTAATTTGAACCGCTAATTCCCTTGTGGGTGTTAAAATAAGAGCCTTCAAGGGCTGTTCCGAATTGTCAGAATTNACCTTTATCGTTGTGTGTTTTGCCGCTACATCAAAGTGGTTTTTAATTTGAACCGCTAATTCCCTTGTGGGTGTTAAAATAAGAGCCTTCAAGGGCTGTTCCGAATTGTCAGAATTATCTTCCCTATGATTTCTCTGCTGAAGAATTCCATGGATAATGGGAATTGCGAAGGCTAAGGTTTTTCCACTTCCGGTTTCTGCGGCACCAACGACGTCCTTCCTTCCTAGAATTGCTGCTGGGAGGGTCAACGCCTAATAAACATAGGTATAATATATTATATGAAAATTAGAGAAAACAAATTAAATTAAATATATCAATTTTTTCTCTTCTTACCTGAATTGTGGTGGGCGTGTTAAAACCTTTCTCTTTCAGCGATTTAATGATAATATCAGGGACTCCTAATTTAACCCACTCTTGCCTCTTAAACTCCAAATTTTCTGTTTCAGAGCCCACAACATTCATCATTTCCATTTGCCTCGTCAAAATCTTCATCGGTTTCTTCGCCTTTATCCTCAGTCTGCTTCATCTTTTCTGTCTGTTTCCTTTTGCTTTTCTTCGGTTTCTCTTCTTTTTTTGACGATGATTTCGAACTCACCTTTTTCTCTCCATTCTTCACTGATTTGTCTTTTAAAGTAATCGTAGTGTTATCATCTTCCACAATAACTGTGCCTGCTGAGGTGTTGATAACTTCCTCCGTTGCTCCATTTTGCTTTTTCTTTCGTTTCTTACTTCCGTCTTTACTTGGTTTATCCTCGTCTTTCTCGACAATTCCATTTTGCTTTTTCTTTTGTTTCTTACTTCCGTCTTTCCTTGGTTTATCCTCGTCTTTCTCGACAAGATTTTCATCTTTCCCATCCGATTTTCTTTTCAGCTGACCAGGATTTTGTGTTTGTCCCACTTTCCCGGATAAGATTTCTGCAAAATTGCGAAAAAGTATAGAGTTACAAATTTCCAAACTAAAGCCTTTCTCTGTTAATCTGATAACATTTTAAAAGAAAATTAGATTTTACCCTTCGTCCCGTCCGGTTTCGAAACGACATCGTAATCCACCAACTCTTCAAATGACACCAAATTTTCGAACTCCTTGTCAGTGAAAAGTTCTTCTCCAATTGGAACTAAGTTCCATTCACCTTTCTTTACTTGTTGTGTCCTACCCTTGCCTTTCGCTTTCAGATTGTTTCCAACCTTTTTCTTATTAAATCTTTTTCCAGATGCATTTGAAACGTCCTTGCTGTTTCCTTTTTTTGTTTTCATGTTGGCAAATTGTGAATTTAAATATTAATTAGAGTTTGTCCACAATTATACAATGCATGCAATGTTGTGAGTTGTGAACTTGTGATTTTGTTTTGATCTTTTGATAAAGTGAGAGCATGTGCTTGTACAAGCACGTCTGACACAGCACCGCGCCACGTGAATGAAGGTTTACGGGGAACTAAAAGATTTCCTTCATGTCTTTGTTCGCCTCTTCACAGTTCCCTTCAATGATTGATATGGATGTTTTTTGTTTTATGTTATGCAAATATTTATACGTATGTATACGAAATGTAAACTTTAATCAATGATCCTCAAGATGCATAAATAAATATAAAGTTGACACCAAAATCTGTTAAAGTTTCAAAGTATTATCTCAAAAAATAAAAACTCTTTGTTCTCAATTTATTTTGTTGATATTTCCTTTTTAACAGTTTGAACAGATGTTTCATATAATAATAATAATAATAAACTTTATTCAAGTGTTTTGGGTATCAGGCTAGTTAAAGTCTGTTTTTCGTACCTTAACACATAGCTTCAGTATTATGTGGTATTGCAGTTGTAATATAATAATTAATAATAAGAATAATAAGAATAATAATTACTGGAGACGTTACATTTTATATATATACAATAAGTATTTAATATTAATACACCTTATTCATTTTCTTGGATTTATTTTTATAAACTATTATTACCTTACTTAAAGTCTTTCTTTGACCGAGAAAAATAACCTTCTTTAAAAATGCATAGCATAAATACACAACAAATCATCGATATTATTCATTTGTTTGAAAGAACAATTATATAATAAAATGCAACACTGGTTTATTTTATTATTAAATTAATCTATGAGTGAGTGCTACACTTTGTTGGAGAGTCATCATAAAAAACCACTGCTTCATGTTTAAAAAACGCTATTTCATGCAAACTAATTTGTATTCTTTTACAATCATGATTATTGTGATCTTTTATCTGTCTAGGTATATTCTTAAACACCGCTTTTAAAACTACACGCTAGATAAAACTTTACCCTTCCTACATCCGCTGCTACAGACGGTCCTTGCTCTTTTTCGCAGATTTCTTAGTCATGTGTTTACTAATTACATCCACTATTCTTGGCTTGTGGTCCAAGATTCTTAGTGCTTGTAAACGTGATTCAGTCATTTGATCTTTAATCACTTTACACCTTTGGATGTTACCCTGCAAAAATATAAAGGTCGTTATTAATCTATCTAAATAATATACTTATTTGTGTTTAATAATAATAATCTACTAAAATTTCGTTCATGAGAGATCACTTACCTTAAGCAGCTCCAGTATACGATTAATATCACGGTCCGGACAATTTGGCCCAACTTTACTTTCTAGTCTTGTCAGTAATGAATTAAAGCTGTTGACTACACTAACCTCCAGGTCGGCCTAAAGTTTCGAAAACAAATAGTCGTATTACCTACTGTTACCAACTCCCTCAAATTTTTGAAATGTCCTCTTTTGTTATCGTTGATTTACTCACCACTTGTTCCATCTGATTTGTCATATGCTGGATTTTCCAACCACTAACTTTTTGGAGTATATTTTTCTGATTCGCCAATTCGCTAATGGTTGGTCTCCGCTCTTCTTTGGCTTTGACTTCCGAGTAATGCTCGAAGTGATTAAGTCTTGTCTTCCCTAATTGCATATGACTGGATGACAGTAGTGACACCCGAGGTCTTTTAATAATACATACAACTTTCGGTGGCGCCGGTTCCTCTGCGGGTGGATCGTTATTGGGTTTAGTGTTGCTACATCCTTCAATGAAATTATTTTCCACTAAAACCGATAAAGCTTCAATTAAAAACAAAATTCAAGGAGCCAATGTCAACATTACAAAATATTTTTATACACTTACTTCTCCTAAACTTCTTCCCTCTTCCTTGATAAAATGAGATTTCTGGAGATGCTGCTTCTAAGAAGTCACTTGACGTTCTAAAAAAACGAAATCATTTTTTGTAAGTTGAGTAAATTCTAGCATAAATTGTTACAAACTGATTGCATTGAAACAAAAATTGAAATTAACTTACAACTGTTGCTTTCGTGGCTTCTTGCGGGGACTGACGCTATCCTCCTTTTCGCGTTTTAGCCTTTCTATATCCTTATGCTGAAGCTTCGTCGATGAATGTCTCTGACTTCCTCGTCCATGTGAAATACGCACGACGCCGTTCTGGGATATGGGAGCGGACGAGTTTCCTCCAAAGTTTGAACCAGTAGGAGTACTGTCACTATTTAATGTTGACAGGCCACTTTGTCCACCTGAGTTTGGACTTGGCTCATCGTACTGGAAATCTGCCGTCTCTGAAGTTGCAGAAATTGTCGTCGAACCAGAGGTTTGAGAACTGCATGACTCCAGTGAGTGTTCCTCCGTTAGTGGTTGGAAGTCTTTCTTTAATAAACTTTGCTGACCATGACCCCCATGACTACCATGAGGGCCTGAATTATTGCTGCTGACACTGCATTTAAGAGGGGGCGGTGGGGGTGGTCCGCGCTCCATAGCCCCAGCATTTTCCTTGTTTGCTGAAGCGGCAGCCGCAACAGCTGCAGATGCTGGAGCAGCAGACGCGGTGGCAACGTTTGCAGGCGTGGAGTTTGTGTTGTTCCCAGCGAAATTTAATTGCAAAGTGAGATTCCTCTGCGCCCTGGCCGGAAGATGATTATCACCCAATTCTCGTTGTTTTCTTAATATAGATGGCCGTGGACTGTGTGTTGTAGATTTAGTGTTCGGGGACTGGGCGGGGGGTGCAGTAGATAGTGAATTCGTATTCAAAGAACTACAAGCGGTGGACGTGGAAGATGGAATTGTACTCGCGGAGTTTGTCGTGCTCACAGTGACACTTGTAGCACAATTTGTTACGGAAACAGAGTTTGTGACTGATGCAGTGGTAGCGGACACTGTCGAGGTCACAGGTATACTGGCAGTGCTGGAAGCACCTGAAGTTGAAGGAGTGCCGCTGGGCTGTTGCGATATGACATGTGTTGGAATCGCATGAAGTGCACTGCCCTGACCCAATGTTGTCGCACCAATGCACTGACCCATAGGTGCTTGAGAGGTGGGACCGGAAACCGTTATTGTAGGTGTCGACGTATTCAAGACGGTGCTTGACAAATGATGAGTATGGGCAGATATGGGCGTGGTAATAATTTGAGCAGAACCCTGAATCTGATGCCCGCCGACATGCGACATAGTAATAGGATGTGCGAAACTAACATGTTGAGCACCATGCGCAGCTGCAATAGGAATTGTCATTGTCGCTCCTTGACCACTGCTACCAGACTGGAGATGAGGGGTTGTTAGAATCATGGGACCCGTTGGAATGCCTTTACCATCTGTTCTCTTCTCTAAAGTTATTGGTCTATTCTGTGAGGTCTGCAGGAGACTAAGATTACCGGTCTTTTCGACAAAGTAAGAAGGGCATAAATTACCAGTGGCAATGTTCGGGGGTGGTAAACCTACCCCCACCGTAGCAGTTCCACCACCTGCAGGATGAACATTGATTGGCCCCTGAACATGAACAACGTGATGAGATTGAGTTGATATAGAATTGCTTGAACCCACTTGACTTGTACTGGGCGAAGCGAGCACAACACTCGATGAGGTAATATTATGACCACTGTTACTCACGTGTGTCCCACTTGCACTCACCGCACTCACTGTTACTGCATTTGAGGTACTTGAAGTGGATTGAGCGAAAAGTGAATCCATGGTCAGTGGGTTTGAACCGTCTCTTCCAACTGGAATTACCTTTGTAATAGGTAATCCACTGTTTCCTGCACCCGAGGTCAAGGATGGTGTCATAATTAGGCTTGTGGCCCCTTGTTGTTTCGATGCGACGGCTACGACTGGTGAGCTACTATTTGGTGCCAATGAAGCTAAAATTTAAATTATTATATTGTATGTTAACCTCCTGTCTTAATTACCTTGTGTTGTGTTCTGTTAATTATGCTATTATTAATATGCCGATCTTAATAACAGTGGCAATAATAGTCAATAAAATTAAATATCAATTATGTGTGTTACTTACCATTTGTTGATAGTGTTAAACAAACTGCATTAACCGCATTTACATTGAGTCGCGGCAGTGGAGTTGTAATGGCTTGAATAACATTCTTATTAGTGGCATTTACGAACTGGATCGGCGACCCATGTGATGGCTGCGTCAGTACCTTTTGTACTCTGATAGAGGTTAAATCAAATGACGAGAAAATATCAATATCATTCAAAATTCAGGACCTGAATTTCAAGTTTGTTGAACATTGAACTGAATAGTGGGCAGGTAGGTAGCTACTGAATCGTAAAAGTATTTTGTAAACAAATAAACAAAAAATGCACTTACTGGTTGCTGGTATTAGCCAATGATGTTTGCGGTCTTTGTTGTAATGTGGGAAGATTGGCAATGTTGGCAGTTCTTATGGTGAAAGGAGCGATCGGAAGTGTCACGGGACCCGTGCCCCCACCACCTTGAAGTGCGCCTCTGATGTTTACTATTGGGGTTGTCGTTATTGAAGGTTTGAGAAGTGAACCTTTCGGGTCCATCATTTGTAGCTGGAAGGAATAATCACAAACAATATTGTAAGTTGTGGTCGTGTTATTAAAACTTTACTAACCGGCTACAAAAAACAGCAATTCAATTCGCACCTGTGCTACATGTTGAACTGAGCCTTGTTGTGGTATATGGATCATTTTTGCAGTTTCAGGACGAACAGGTCTACCTCCTACGGTTATGGTTGCTGCCCTGAGTGGGGTACTGAAGGTTTCCCTGAGTTCCACCGGTGGCATGAATCCAGGAACCATTATTAACTGTAGCACCCGCTAACCGGATGTTAGCACCAAAACTGCACACGTTTAAACAATTGACAATAACGATAACGAATTAAATAAGAAGAAGCACAACTCAACATTCAACATTTTCTTACCCCGACCACACTTTCCTAAACCAACATGGTGAGTGAGAGGTTGTTTTGATTTGTAAGACTATTAATTAAATTTCACACTTACTTGGATGCTGATATTGGAGTCACTGTGATGGAAGCGGGTTGCTGTCCCGAGGTTAAAGTGGCCGACCTCATGTTTCCAACTCTAGCAATCTGATAGGTAGAAATGGCTTGAGAAACTTGTACACCTGCTTGTTGGGGGGTCGTGCCCCTTGTTGGAAGCAATGTTAAATTTCCAGGTCTATTTACGCTAATAATCGGTGCGCTCACAGCCGTGAGTCCTCCAACTCCCGTGGGCCCTCCTACCGATTTGGCCGTAACGTGCGCCGTACTGAAGGCTCTGACCGGACGAAGTTGCACAACCTGACCACCAGCGCTTCGAGAGGCTAAGTCTATGGGTTGTTGGATGGATTCTGTGTGGACTTCAGCCTTCTCGAGACCAGCAGAGCTTCCAGTGCATTGAGTGGACATTCCGAACACCCAAGAAAACTTTTCAACAATCTTTCTATTCCTTCCTCTCCTCTTTTTTATAATCGTCCCTTTTTCTTCCAATTTCTAACAAACAAAAATCAAGAAAAAGAAACCGGTCACGAAAAAACGAAAAAACTCTGAAGTCCGGTTTCAGACCACAGTATTTCTTTTCAAGTAGTAATTGACTTTACTAACTAACAGCGTCAAAGTTATGATCTATCCAGTCTTAAGTCACATCTCTCTTAAATAATTAACCGTCGTCGTGTGGTCAAAATGAAATGTGACGTGATCGACTCTTCTCTGAATTAAACTGTCTTTAAATCCCTCCTGCTGCTTCACTTGTTTTTCCTCGCTTTCGCCGTCACATCTTGGCTCAGCTTTGTACCATTTTTTCTCTCCAAACACAAACAGTGGACGAAACACACCAGTTTTCAGTTTTTTCTATTATTTTTCTCTTTGACTTTCGTCGTCTGCTGATGGTGCTGCTGATGTTCGCGCTGCTCTATCGATTGAGAAGGTTGCTCTTGCTCGGCTCCTCAATTCAACTCAATACACTGCGTTTCAATACAACATGCATTTTAAAGGACATTCAATACACGTGCATGCATATCAACACACGCATATCATCATTTGTCCTATCCTACAATGTTATTTGCATATAAAGCATTTATCTACAGGTTTAGATGCATTCAGATATCCCATCCCGTCCTGTTCAATATAACACTCAACTATAAAAGGTGATAATAACAAAGAGTATAAGTAGAATGGCTTCCCGAGGGGGCGGCTGGCTCGCACCGCACCACCTTTTCTTTGATACACACAATGTATTAAAAATCGTGTGTGTGTCTAGAGCAGTGTATTTTGTTTTCAGTTGTTCACGCATCCAATAGTAGTAGAGCCTCAGAGTGAGTCAAGTCTCTTTTTGGA
Organism: Cyphoderus albinus; assembly: GCA_021029165.1. Lineage (NCBI taxonomy): Eukaryota > Metazoa > Arthropoda > Collembola > Entomobryomorpha > Paronellidae > Cyphoderus > Cyphoderus albinus. The sequence goes on along the minus strand of VYYJ01002776.1, from coordinate 5,590 downwards.
TTTTAATGAATTTGAACGGAGGCCATTGAACATGGGGCTGTATGGGAGTGCTTTGAATAAAATGAATGCATCTGCCTATTACGCGATATAAAAGCAATGTAAGAAAGAGCGAGTAAACTGAAAAGGATTTATGTATTTATTTACCTTTGAATAATATGCCAAAAGAGTAGGAACTAGGAGAGCGAACGAAGAAAATTACTACGTTCTCCACTCTTCTGATGTGATCGGGTCGGTCGGTGATTTTGCTTATTATGCTGCTGGTTGGTACGCTTTTTATAAGCCTTTAGAAATTCTCTTGCCTTGTAAAGTTTTGCGTGTAATACGTAACAAACAAACATTCACTTCAGAGTTTTCAGACTCAAAATCAACTCGCTCACATTTTAACATTCACTTTGATTTTGCTCTTTGCTTCTTTTTCTCTGAGTATACACAAAAATCTTTTTCAGCACAGCAGCAGCTTTTCTCTTGTTTTTTATTTGATAGTATCGTGCTTTCAAAGCTTCAATTTTCTCAGATTCAGATTCTTCACTTTTAAATGCTTGAAACCTTTAAACTCACTTTTTTAGTCTTTCTTCTTATAAAGATGATGATGCGCGATGTTAAATAGTAAATAATGAAATGAGCTCCATTAAAAAATGTTTCCCTGCTTTGCTCGCCTTTTGCTAAATGGCAAGTCCTTAATTAAAAACTATTTACACAGTTTCGGTTCTGGGACCCGCTGACGAAAAAGTCTGGTTAATTGATTGGGGAAGGTCTTTTGTTTTCTGGTAGACAAAGTTGATATTTTTGTACGTAGGTATTTTAGGCTTGATGTGATGATTAAATTGATGATTAGTAGAATGTGCAGATTTTCATTTCACTCCACTCACATTGTGAGGCAGGTGTTGAATTAAAAGTTGAATTAATGGAGGAGGATCTCTTCTCGCCTTTCACATTTCTTCTTTTTGTTGGTGGACGCACTTGTGAGGAATCCGTGGGATTTCCACGATTCAAGTAAAACCTTGCGGGTTGTGATTGTTCCTCCAGTCTGTCTTTCCTTGATTGCTCCCATATCGGGGAAAACGATGGACACTTCTTATGGAAAATTCTTCGATCAATCAATGCTCAACTTCAACTGCCGTGGCCACCACCGCTTTCTAGAAGAAGATTCCTAGTCCTGCTAGAATTAGTTATTGCTTTGATTTTAGAATACGAAGAAAACTTTTTTATCTTCGTCTTTCTCTTCTTCATTGGACTAAAATTGTTCACAGTGAAGGAAAGATCCAGTTGAATTTTGTACTGGACTGAGGTGGTATTTGCTAAACGCTCTTTCATTCACTACGACACAAATGAAAGACATTTAAGTTTTTATGTTTGCATAGTTTAATGAGTTGTCTTTCAAACGAAGAAATGACAAGAACCTTTGCAACTCTATCGAACAAACAAACTGCAAGATTTCAAGAATGGCCACTTGACCATGTATAACGGTTCACGGTAGGCTTCGTCGCTTCTTTCTGCTGCAGCTGGAGGTGGACCTGGCGAGATCCACAGACGCTTGCCTCCGAAACGGAAGGAAAATGCCAGTTTTTCACAAGTACAAACTTTTCATGGAAAATCACTTAAAATGTGGAATATTTGAAGATAAAAACCAATTCAGCAGGTTTGTTTCTTCCTCCAACTCCAAATTATTTTCTCTCTCCAACAAATTCACGCCAACAAATTCTTCCGAATCTGACTGAAGATGGTGTACATTTTGATGCTGATGAAATATCTTTGCGAAAATTGTTGCAAATTGGAATAATGATCACGAAAATAATTTAGATGATGGCTTTCTCCCTTAACTGGACTTCAAAAATGAAAATTCCTTCTTGTTCTTCTGGATGAGAAAGATAGTGAACGAAAATTCATGGCATTAAAACAGCAACAGCTCTTTCAAATTCAGCAGCTCGGCTGGCACTACAACTGGCAGCAAGGAAACGAAGAAACAAGGCTGACGATGGTGATGATCATGATGATGAAAATGATGCTGTTTGCTTTGCTCAAACAGCTCATGGCTCATACACCGTAGTGGCACAACACGCATACATCCATACAAAACTCTTTTATAAGTCTATAACTTATAACAACTTTTAAGCTTTTTTCACTAACTAAACCAAACCACTAAACTAAACCTTGCCGTATAGGAATTATTATGGAGAGAGACTCTGATATCGATAGACAAGGTATGCAGGCTTATTTTATATCTATAGCAAGTTGTTTTAAACATGTAAATGCTCAGTACCTATGCGCAAAAGAGAGGAAAAGCTTCTAAACTTATCTTCAATACAGTTCGTTTTCTTTCGCAGTTTACCTCTTTACCAGTTGATGTTGATCTTTTGAAATCGCCAAGAGGTTCACAAAAGGCTAACAAAATGTCTCCACATCGGATGAATTGAACTAAAATATTTCGATGAAACCGTTGAAAGGTCAAAGTTTGAGTGTTTCTGTGAAAAAATGCATTTAATAACGGTTTGGGGCAATGTGCTACATTTACGTTTGCCTGCTTTCACTGTTATCACATTGCCCCATCATCGTATTTATCATCACACAGTGATGGGGCAATTGATATCAGTGAAAGCATGTGTAGAGTTTAGGTAAATACTCAAGGAAATGACACTTCATACTAGTTATAAAGAATTTTGTAATATTTAGTTATTTGCATAATTGATATTATTTGCGCATATTTATTCTATTTTTATACACAAGTGCCCCTTAACTAACCTAACCTTACCCCTACCAAAAGGCCTGCGTGTATTGAATGAGGCTGAAATATGACGGCTGGGGTTGCTTCGACTAGTTTGCTTTTCATATATACATTTCTCCTCATATGTACTCATACTTTGTGTGTGGCTATGCTATTTATTGACAACATAGTCGCACGTTATACAACGCTGCTGTTAGTCATTATAGTTATAACAGTTATAAGCTTAAGCAGGGATAATAGTGGGCCACTCTTTATTAGAGACTTATTGCTCACTTCACGTTCACTCGCAATATGGACATAAGTTGGTTCATCCATAAGCATAAGCATTTCTGGCTTTGTCTGACTGTTGGTGATGGTGGGTGATCGTGTGTTAGTGTTAGGCATGTTACAAAAGTGAGCTGAGAAATATTTTGTTTCATTCTACAGTAGAATTTCTACTCACTTTACTATTAGAGGCAGAGCCAAAGCTCTTATTCTATTATCTTTGTATGTGTGTGTGGTAGTGGTAAGGTTTACACTTTACACACACATACACATTTATATATAGCGTCATCATCATCATCATCGTCACGTCGTTCCACCATAATACAACTGTGGTGGCTTCACTTCACTTGATGTGTATTAGTATCGGTAACGTCGTCACCACCGCACCGTCTGATTTTTTTCAGAATGAACATTTGATGGGGTTGGTTGCAGTAGTGCAGTAAGAAAGAGGCATTTATTACACCTACTCCATCCGCTCCTTCCCAGAGAGGTGTTACGACGAAACATTGTATTCATACAGAAAGCTAAGAAAGCTTGCATTTTATTATCAGCCTTCTCAGATGAATAACACACACACACATTTACTCAGTCTCTGTATGATACAAAATAAACCAAATTACAACAATGCTGTGTGTGTAGTGCACATCTTGACTATTGTTTGTGCTTATTCTAATTCTATTATTGTTAGTTCCGTAAAACTTGTTTTAAGCATACAAAAAGGTTAGAGGAGGAATGAAGAAGCGTTTCATTTCAACTTAACTTGTTTCGCAGTGTGATATTCAACTATGAGAAGTTTAGACACAGTCTCAGGAGAACTCATGACTTCTTTCAATCTAAAATATTTTATTGTATTTTTTCTGTGACTGTCGTCTACAGTGTGTGGCCTCTACTGGCTGGCTAAATGTTTCAATAATTTTTTTTCTCGTCAGTAGTCTTTACAGTTATTATTAGTGGAAGGTATTAAATGTAAATCACATGTGCTTTGGGGCAAAGGAAGTGCGAAACGCTCCTTTTGGGTCACCTCTGTTGCTTGGGTTGGGAGGATAGCTACATACGGCATAAAATAAGAGCGACCTTGGTTTTATTCAGCCTCGTGTATTTTTGTATTTAGGATTGTTCATCGACTTTCATCATATCACTCACGTTGGGGTAATCCATTAAAACATGGTCATAGTAGTCGTACATGTGTCAAACACACAACGACCACATAACGCATTGCCTAGGGGCAAATAAAGATTTTGAAACTTTACAGTAGGCTCCGCATCGTTTTACTGGACCCTTTGTATCACAATTTTTGTTACATTACCCGATCTCCTAAAAAATGAAAAGAGAAACGGAATATGTGGAGAGAAAAGATCAGATCAAGATCACAAAAAAACTGCTGCTGATACCAAACCTTGGCAGCAGACCCGAACCTATCCAGGCTAGTCGAGTAATGTGTGCTTTCATTTTTATTCTCCACGTCTACGTCCGATCAATGCTTCGCATCACATCGCATCGTAGATGCTTTCCATACAATGTCACATATAAACGTTTTTTATTACGCTACGGAATATGTTTAGTTTTAGAGCACTTTACTTGCGTAGCTAGTGGTACGGTGGCTTTAATGCAGTGGGAAGGGAAGTATAGTAGGTAGATTGAGTCAAAGAGAACACGGATTTGGTGATCCCAAGAGTTTCACAAAATTCTCTTCCCTCCTCGAGAAGTTAGTCACTCTTTGCCATTCCACCGCCGAGGTGGCTTTGTTACTTTCTTTTCTTGGGCATGAAAAGGAGAGCGAGAGAGGCTCAATCAAATATAAGTTGGTTTGGTTCTGGCTTGTTGGTAATGGTTATAATGTGAACAAGTAGCAAAGCATGTGTAATATGAGTTATGCCATGCCATGACTAATCTTTCATACTCTACCAGTTTCGGATTTCAGAGTTCGGTTCAGTCCTTTCACTGCACGTTACAATGAAAAGACGCAATGAAAAGATGTCATTGTATAGTTATGTTCCTTCTACTAGTATTTAGCTGCCTCTGTCTCCCGTTCTCTGACCAAACCAGAAACGGGGTGGGATTTCCTTCCTGAGCTGTTAATATTTGAGATTGAGTGTGCTACAAAGTTACATAAGAATTATATGCTGCCACTCTATTGATGACATGATGATTACATGTTTCGTGCAGATTTATTACCTTCTTGGGTGATACATGATACATTTATTATTCCTGTAGCAGCCGCAGCTGGAGTTTGAAGGTAAAAAGTGGAAGACTGGACTTACAGAGAAATGCAAAATTCAAGACCCACCCAATTCCTACATAATATGGAACTTTTAGTCTTTTACTGTTCTTCACCTGAAGCCTAAATAACGATTATTGTTAACTGTCCGCAACTCACATAAAATATTTGTTTTGTTCGACTTTCATCCAACCCAACTAATTTCCACTACAATTAAGATTGTCCTTTTTTATTCTAAAATCCCATTATAAAGCTCTGCTTCTGCTCATCTCACCTCACATGTTACACCTCGATGGCATGTCTGCCTGTTGTTGTTTTGTTTTCAATTATCTAATTAATGCACTTTTTCTGGGGCATGTGAAATGAGTACGCAAATTACATGTGTC
>VYYJ01002775.1:0-19572 GCA_021029165.1 Cyphoderus albinus | reverse complement strand
GATATCACATTTCTCTTCTCTCTGAAATATGCTTCCATCTCCATTTCCAGTCATGCCGTTTGCCTTCATGCCAGTTCGAAAAGTGCAATTAAAAGAAAGCTTCAAGGTGTCTTTTCCCTTTCCAAACTTTTCTGATTAAAATCCCATTTTTCTTATGTCAAAGAGGCTTAAGCCATGCCACGAGAAAAAAGATTGCACAGCACATGGAGCCATTTAGTCATTACTTTAATTGCATTTTTTGGATTTGTTCCGTTTATTAAAAAGTTTTGCAATGAAACTACTAGTGGCGTTAGTTTTGTAAGTACGAGCACTACGAGCAGTTGGAGCTCTTTTGTATTCTTCCTTTTTAGTTGAGTCTATAGACGGAACGAGGCCTACACACGGATGTTCCAAAATTATGTTAGTTTGTTAATTCCAATAGTTGACTGGAGCCTTTTTATACAAGTTAAGTAAACACGAACGGCGAACAGATCCTCCTCTCATTATTTTAAAAGTTGTAACAAGCAGAAGTATATACGTAAATTATTCTTCTACCACCACGATAATAGCTTAAAAAACTGTTTATATCCCTATATGTAGCGTTTATACTTCAAAATTTTCAAATTCTTTGCTAACCTAAACTGAAAACTAATTGGAGCACCCCACGCACCTTCCGTAATTATAATAACCATCGTTATCAAACCAATCCGATACAGAAATGTATTGAAAAACCGACACATGAGTAAACCAACTACCCAAATTTGCTGCGAGCCACTTTACTAATAATAGCTGATGGAATCCATTTCATTATAGCTATTGCAAAAAATGAATCTCTGTATATATTTCAAAGTATACGCGCGTATAACATTAATCTGTCAAAGACAGATGAGTGGCAAAGTATTAATGAAAATAAACCGAGCCGAGAAAAAATTGCTAATTAATTACCGGAATTTTTAATGAATTCTTGTGAAAGTGACGGTTTGTTGATTAATGCGCAGCGAATTTTTTTCAATAATGGACTTAATTACATCTGTAATATCTGAGTATGCATACCTTAATCTCTCGCTTTAACACTGCCTTTCATCATGATGGACACGGACACTCTACCCATGAAGAGCGCCTGGTATTAATACAATTGCCAATTATATTAATTGTGTGTTATATAAAATAGGCGGTGTACACAANGCTTTAACACTGCCTTTCATCATGATGGACACGGACACTCTACCCATGAAGAGCGCCTGGTATTAATACAATTGCCAATTATATTAATTGTGTGTTATATAAAATAGGCGGTGTACACAAATAGTGTATTTTTAATTCAACAATAACATTTTGCTTTTCTAAAATGAAATACTAAGTATTAAGTAAAATATTATTTACATCTTTATGCAAAACAAACCGTTTATGAAAATCTCTAGAGTTAGTTTGGTTTTATACCATACTTTATAAATACTTTACTTTGTCAGTTTGAAAGTTGAGTAACCTTATTATGTTTATTTTTTAACATCGACGTATTGCCTCCCTCTTTACATTCATTCTGAGATGCGAAAAAGATGTTCACCTTCCTTATCATTATCAATATTTCACTTGTATTATACAGAGCACGTAGCTTTTATGTAATCAGTTTGGTTGGGAAATATGCAACTACAATGAATATCTCATTAACTAAAGCCCCGATCTGAAAATTTCATAGCTGATCCACTTTATAAAGAAATACGGTCCCATAAAACTCATCAGTACTCGTAACTCGTAGTTTGTTTCAATATTATGCGTTTGATGAGTCATTTGTTTTTTAATGTAGATTATTTGAGTAAATGGATGCAAGAAATTAGATGGTGCTTGTCAGGCGGGGATTATATAAAAAGCCACCACAACAACGGTCAAGCTAAGCATAAGTTTGCAATCATTCGTGATTACTAACTAAACGATTCCTCCGCTTCATTTGTTACAAATTCTGTTATGGATGACTGCAAGAAGTTATTGTCGGTTTCCTTTGCGTTGATGAGAGAGACGTCAAGGAATTCTTATTACCCTGTATTGACTGAATAGGTAGGTAAGAGAAAATATAAATAATTTCCACAACATCCGATCACGTCAGTCATTGCGTATTATTGGTGAATATAAGTTTTATCAACTAGTTCATCCGACATGGAGTTAAGGTACGTTTGGTATTGTTCCGTCTTATTAAGATGCAGCCGAATATTCGAATAGCGGCTCTCACAAGAGTCATTAATGGCTGCCTGCCAATTGATAATGCACGAGAAAAAACTTTGGTAAAATCATGTATCTGTTCAGGATGTTAATAAATGTTTTAGAGTTTATTAACTTAACGTCCAATAGTGTATCCGTTACCGATCCCAAAAAACTGGCGTTCAGAAAAGTTGTAGAGGCATCGATGAAACACAGTCTCCAATTTTTAATGGGAATTTATTATGATCACGTACGGAAGTTTGTATCTATGAGGCGAGTTGCTGAGTTGCTCACCGGAGCACGTACAACACTGATAGATCGGAATGCCAGCCGTGAATGATGGTGCCGATATGCATTGCTTTAATTACCTTAATGGGGCCAGGTGGACTTGTAATCATGTCGGCTAGTTACACACACATGTACAAATTATCGTCAAGAGGTCTAATCAAAAAGTGGAGTTCAAGCTTGCTTAAACCTTATGTAGAGTATGCTTAGAGTTTCGGTGTACTACTCAGAAATGAAAGCAGATACGCTAAGTCAGTAAAAAGGTGAGCTCATCAACACCGTGGGAGATCTTGTTAAAATATGAGGCAGACGGAATCATTTCATCATCATAATCATTAGCTGTCTTCTTTCTCTTCAGCATTGACTTTGCATACTTTGTTTTTGTCTAGCTTGCGGCAAATTTGATTCGGATTTTACAGCCATTGGCTTTTCTCACCGTGTGATAAATGGCAAAAGCAAACTACCTAAATTATTACCAAATTGTTTTCGAGATACTGAACCTTTTAGTTGAGGAATAGCTAATTGGTTACACAAAGAAGAAATTAGTTAAGCTCGTAAGTTTAGTGAAGAGACCACCAATACATCTACAGTCAAGATTTTATGAGACATGTACACCTGGATTTGTACGCCATATTTGGTTTCAATGGTTAATTAAGCATTTCGAGAAGCAAATTATTAATGATTTCACTGTTCAACAAATCAAAACGGTGTACGTGGGCAGCTTCAATAGCCTAATTAATCCGTTCTTACTGGATTGTGTGATGAACACTCCACTTTATTGCAATACCCCTCGAACTTTCGCTCTTCGTTAGACATTTTTAAATAAGGGTATTACTTACTTTTATAACTATTTCAACTTAAATTGAGAGTTAGGTATACAGAGATTCATGGTTCCTATTCTCTAAACAACATTTCACTTGTAATAATATGCATTAAAGTTGTACAAAATTGAGCTTCAACTTAGCAAGGAAGTTCGACAGAAGACTGCTCATTACATTTTGATTTGACTTGGCGTTTGTGGTAATGTCAGTACCAAAATGAATCGTGGATTTTGTTGGTTGCAATAAAAGCTGTCGAATTTAAACCTAATTACAAACATAATGGATTTGCGTGCTTAAACACATTGGAGTCCGGCGTTACAGTCCAACTCACCACTAATTTGCAAATAATTTCTTTCTTATTATGTTCACCAACATCTAATTATACGGAAATTCGATACATTACACAAAAAAGTTTTTCCTTTCCATAAGTCGAGGTCTATCAAACGAGGGAGGGTTTGGTCATGAAATAGTGAATAGAAAAAGTTTCAACTTGTCACATGAATGCTTTTCACTTGTGAGATATTAAGCAAGAAGAGGAGGGTGAAAAAAGTTGAATACACTTTACTGATACCTCTAATAAATAAAAAATGGTGTCTGTGGCCGAGGGGAGGAGGGGATGCATGTAAAAAGATATATGTTCCGAAATAGAAATAACAAGAATTTTTTATTTCAAACATACGTAAACTAACAATAAGTCTAATCGTAAGTTTATTTAGAGGCATATATGTTGTATTTTTCGGTTTCAGTAAACGGAGTATTTGTGGCCGGTGGTTTTATTGAGATGCAGCATTATGGGTTATAAGCATTTATATAATTTAAAAAACGAGTACCCAAAAAGTTCTTGACTTGATTTTGGGTACAATTTGCAAATGGTACAAGTCTTATGAGTTGGAAAATGACGCATTTAGCCAAGCGTGGACAATGTGGACATTAATTCATTATGAGTACTAGCATGCAAAATAAGAACTATGACTAAATGGCTTGAATTCAGCAGGTTCATAGGTTCATGGGAATGTCAGAGGGTAGTAATTTTTTTATATTTCCAAAAGGAGTTTACATAATACTATAGTAGCTGAGATAATGGAATGGCGAAAATGACACGAATTGACATTTTGTAAGTTTGATGGAGAAAGGAACGCAATACAACCACTTTATATGGAATATGTGCCATAATACATTTCGTGTGTACTATTTATTGAAACGGTTTACGTACAATGCGCAACTTTAATACATAATTCATTTGAAAAAGTTGGTTCTTCAGTTCCCTGTTTTCATGTTTTGAAATGTATATTAAAAATTCAAACACGTCTTGTCGAACCTTACTTGACGTTTTGGGAAAAAAGCTCAAAGTTAGGCATCACCAAAACTTATCATCGTACATACTTTTCTCATTCTCCTTATATGTATTTTATTCTTTGTGAATTTTAAAAAAGGCAGAAACTCAACTATCGGCCAGTGATTCTAAATGTAGTTATGTTAGGAAAAGCGAAAGCAGCCTTTTCATTTGATTTTTAGGCTACATATTGGACGACAAAAATATATACACCTACACGACTACAGCAATGACTTACCAATATATGTACCATATTGCAATAAATAATATCACATTAGGTCCGTATTGTATTGTCATTTTGTAGTCACATTTCTTCTTCAGCTGTCGACTAAAGTTGGTAAATATTCTGACAAACTGTCTCTGAATTTCCTCTCGTATTGTCATTTGACAAACGTAAAAAAGGAACAATGCATGATGCATATGACAACTATTGTGAAAGGTATTGTCAAAAGTGATGTCAACCTTTTCCTTGTTCGCATTTCATGGAAATATGAGCAACGCAGGCTGAAAGCAAATAATTTTTTAAACCATTATGCGCAGCAGTTGTTATTATGTATTTTTAATTTTTATTGACAAAATACAAAGTTATGGCGAAACATAGACAATAAACAGAGAGGAAATCTTTTACAAATATCCACTTAAACAACCAAACTAAGATTTAAATAGCAAATTGACATTATGTTCAGCTTAACTATTCTAAATTAATGCTTCTTATTAGAACAACCCAGCCTGAAGTTGTTGAACAACGTCAAGACTTCTAATTCGTGACATATTCCTCTCAATTTGTTTAAACGTGTCTGCTATTGTAGACGGGACGCTGTTGGGCGCTTTAACTGTAGCTCTATGAATCATGGTGACAAACTCTTTAAAGGTCAAAACTCCCCTGCCAGACACATCTGCAGATTTAAATACTTTCTGTCTGTCTTCTGGAGAAGACTTGTCCCCAAACTCGTTCAGCATCGCGGTCATTTCATCTAAATCTATCACCCCGTCTCCAGAAATGTCGAAGACCTGGAAGGTGCTTTCCAAGGAAAAAAGAACAGTCTCATTCCATGGTGCAAGCTTAGCAAAGTCCAAGTCCTTCGAAAGATTCTCTTTGTACACGGCGTATTGCTTTCTGTCCTCAATCATTTTCACTAAAATAACCCTCGTATTTGCAGAGTAGTTGCAAGCTGCTTCGAGCATATCCATCGCATGTTCATCATCAATTAATTTTTTTTCAGCCTTCACTCTTTCACCGGTATTTGTGAAGTCTTCCGCTCGACAAAATACAACGGGATCGTGAACAAGAGGGATAGTGAACATATGAGAGAAAAACTTCACGGAGTTATCGAAAACGGCTTGAAGTGAAGCTACACAAGTGAAAATTTGTATAAATAATCGGAGTATTTTTTTGTTTATATGGAAGATGGTTCATACCTAAGATCGTTTGTAGACATTTCAGGAGTGGCGCAAATTTTGCTTTGCACTTTCCACAGATCCCTTGTTTAGTAGCTTGTGAAATACGAGAACTTGTTCTTTTCCTTCTGTTACCACTTTCGTTTACGTAAGACTGAGCAGATGGTCTTTCTTTTACTTTCTCTACCTCTAGTTGTGGGCTACTCGCTGACCCATCCTTACCACTTTCACTATTGAGTGGCTTGGTAGTGGTGGCGTTTTCCATTGCTAATCAAATAGTGTGCTCGTCAAACTTTGCAACGACGAAACTTTACTTTCCCTACAACAATTAATCGCTAGGTCATATGTATTTCCTTGCTACTACCAATTATCAACAATAAAAGTATGCATTTGCATCTAATTATAAAATGAGTTAAAATCAAAATTAAAACATTATTAAACGTATTTCGACATAACAAACAAAACTTTATTTAAGTTGTTGTTAATATTAAGTAAAGCGTAAAATACCATGGATAACTCCTTTTTGCCTAAGCATCATGGGTCTAAAATGCCGCTTCGTCAGTCTTTCATTTTCCTATGCATGCAAAAATCGAAAAGTTTCTGGAGACTAATTTGTCATTAGAGATACACATAATGTGAAGCATTATAATCAAGAAACTTTTTGCGTCACGTAGCTGTAACTTTAAAGAAATCTCTGCTTAAGTGTTATAACTATTTGGGAAATTATGGCAGCGGAGAATACAGTTGGATGAGTCCTCGTTAGCTTTTTGTTTAAAACTGCACACTACAGAACATTATTAGGAAGTAGCGTATTTTCTTGCTTTGGACGCTGGAATAGAAAAGCATAATTAAAGTGAAATCTTCTCTGGAGCTTCTCATAAAGTTTCCGTTAACACAATTTTAAGCCACAGATTACCCTCGTCACAAAAGGGGAAAGCATCGGAGCGTGCAGTTCACATAACATGATGAGCATTAAATGTGCAATACCGCTTTCTTCGTACATACAAAAGGTATACTCGCCAGAACTAATAAGTTAATGTGTTTTAGGACCGGAATATAGAAAAATGTTTGTAGCAGGGTGAGCAGTGAGCATGGAGGCAAGAGATAACAAAGCCGACTAGCCACGAGTTATATGCAAAGGATAAAGAAGCTAACACAGCAATGATCATTATTAAAGCAACAAACAGGAATGGCAGCAATGAAGGCAAAATTGCACCTCTTCTCTTTCTCGCTCAACTCCACTAATGATGCCTCTCACAAATGCCTTCTTCCATATAGTTTCTACATAAAGCTGGCCATCAAATGTAATTACATGCTCTGAGTAGAAATAATTATAATCTTTGGGGTTAATTAATTTGATTGTTCCTTCATGAATGCATGCGTACACACAACATGAAAGAGAAATGTGACTTAATTCTGAAAAAGAAAACCATGTGGAAAAGGTTTAAACGTGGAACAAATTCATTCATTGTGAGTGTAGTGTACAGGAAAGCAGACAGCCGAGCAAGTTCTACACACACGTAACATTTAACTGGTGGTGGTGGCTTCAAGAGCATTTTGTTCCGGCTAATGATTTTATTGTCACTGGTTTCTGAATTGGAGGAGACAGTAATAATGCTCTTGAATTATACCGCGTATTGCTTCGCATTTAGTTCAGCGATATTTCCTCTCCGCGCACGTAGTCTACCATTTCATTCCGCGAAGTAACAATGGAATTTCCTACAGGATTGTTCGAACGACACTACTCGTTACAAATACCACTGCTTAGTTGTAATTAAAACTACCCCAATTTCTTGCTACACATAAGCGACTTATACGTTGCACTATTTAAAATAAATTATAAAAATAACTAACTATATGATGAAATGTTGCCCATGAGTGAAGCAGTTGCAACGGGTGTCGCTCGTTGCCCCGTATGAAGTACACAAAATGGAAGACTTGTTAGTCACAAACAATTATAATACTAAAAGTCAAACCTTAAACATTAACATTTTAAGTCTCGGAATTCGAATGCAGCTTCCATATGAATGTATTAATAAATATTGTTCTGTCAAAATCATGAAAGGAGAGTTTTTAGCAAAAAAAAACAAGAAAATAAATGTAATTACGATGGGATGAGTAAAATGTATTTTAGCAGAAATGTAATTGTACGTAGGTAATATAAAAGTCTTAGTGAAATTACTCATCATAATGATTGGCGAGTGTAAATGAGGCGTAGTAGGGTACAGCCATAATCTCACGCTTAGTGCATTTGTCATTTAAAACGTAAAATCCGATGATCCAGAGACAAGCTCTGATGATATGTGCTTTAGTGCTTTCACTTTCTCAAACATCATTTGACATTGCTACTTTTCCTAAGCTGTAGTGTTGATCTCTTATGTATATTTGGGTGAAACGAAGGCTTCATTTCATCCATCTTTATCACAAAAGGCGTGTGGTATTAGGAATGTGAAAGGACACATGGATAGTTTGTGGATACATATCGTTATAGCGTGAGGGTTTTGGTTAAGATTATATGTGTAAAAGAAGAGAAGTGGCATGAAAAATTCTCTGGAAAATGAAAATGTGTATGTTCGTCGACGTGGACCCCTGAATCCCTTTTCATTCTACTCCAAGCAATTAAGCTTAATTGGACGACTCATTATTCGACGAATTAACTTAATTGGGGAGTTTTTAATTGGAATTGCTTTCTCTCTTGCTCTCTTCCAACACACAAAAGAGGATCCACTTACTTCTATACAGGTTCAGTGGGTGGAAGGAAACGTAGTTAGTTGCGGTGGTTCTGCTTTACAATAGGCCACGTTCCAATATACATGTATCCACTAAAGTGTAGGATCGTGGAAAACAGAAACGAACGTGCTGTCATCCACGGCCTTCGTGGTACTGCCACTGCCAAATGAGACTTTTACTCCTCTGGCACGAATGCAGCCCACAAAAACTGTGTATGAATTATTAGATCTAGACTATAGTTTAGCATGATTATAAACATTTTCCAGCTACTCTACATAGTCACTGAAAACATGTACAGCAATTACTGCACATTATAAATTTTTAATTTGATAACGAACCACACATTGTAGCGTCATGTTAAGGGTCAACATTTAGTTTTTAAAAACAAACGTAGAATCACTTTACATAACAGCTTTAAATTTATTCCGAAGTAAGCTCGAAGTTATTTCTCATCCATGAAAGAACCTAAATAGAAGCTGTCTCTCAGGGTATTTGGAATTGTTTATTGAAATCTGCTACTTTCCATTGACAAAGAAGTGTTTAATTTGTTCAAAATTAAACCAGTGTTAGGTAACCCGCTGGTTTTATATTGTATATTTGTATTGTATTATCATTAATAATCAAGAGGGAGGCCTCTGACTATAGTTTGTAATAATCTGATATTTCAGAGACAATCTTGAAAGTACCTCGGAAGTTTTGTAAGACTATAATTAAGCTTCTAGCATGGTTTCAAGACTAAATCCTGACGCTTTGAATATCGCGCCACAAATAAATAATTAAATAAAAAATGACCGTTAACTTCTTTTTTTGATTTACCTAAAAATTAGTAACGGTAGTTTTTCAATCATTGTGGTGGCGCTGGGTAATGCGTCAGGATTGAGGACCTCAATGTAAAGCCATGGTTTGTAGCCTTAACTAAGGTTTGACCAGGAATAAATATAATAGCTTAAACTTATTATAGCTTTAAAATGAATTTTGATTTTGGTTCGATTGGATTCATTCATAATGAAATGTCCTTTGTATTCTGAACATCCGACACATGATTATAAACTCAGCGAAATTTTTCATCCGAAAATATGTATTAAGTTTGATTTCTTGAGGGAGGATGGTTTCATTGTTAGAAAATAATTGTCTGGGTATGACGATCGCATGTTCTTGATTTAAACGGTTTTCTTAACATACAACAAAAGCACCCAGTGCACGCCTGCGTTCAATTTAAAACGACGAGAGATTGTTGATTCTTATAATTAGTTTCAGATAAAACAGATACGTTACCTCATGTTTACATAATTTTTATTACAAACATATTTACCTCATATCCCGTCTTAGAAATCTGCTGTCTACCGGAACATCGGTTCAATGTTTTACATTGATTGGTTTACGATTGATTAAAGAATGATTCTAAGTTGACCAACCAAGCAACGTAGAATCCGTCCTTAGACAACGCAGATTTGTGAGAAGCGATATCAAGTAAGTAGATCATTATGTGGAATGTTATTGTCACCGTGCCTGAAAGCTAAAACTGAGAAATCAGTGGTTATAAAAGTCCAGGTTATTATTTTACGTAATGGCTCAAGAACCAAAATTAAATAATGAGGGGCATTCAATTAGTCATATTAACATAAAAGAGTTGGCCATTATTAGCGTTTACGTTTATTCTCGAAAATTATAATCCTGAAATGGGCGAGGTTGGAGGAAACATTAACAATTAATCAAACCGTCATCCGCCTGCTCTTTCAATGTTATGTATTTCTTAAATGAACAACCAAATAAATAAGTTTAACATAAATAGGTTCTGGTTCAGGCTGGTGACTGACAGTTTTGAAAATTCTGAATAATTTAAGTATGACGTTCTTTCTTATTGAGAAGCGTAAAGTCAAAGCTTTTTGTTTCATTTGAATTGAATACCAATTTTTCCTTTCCTCTTATAAATATATCAGTTTGTGCTTGCTCCCTAAGTTAAGGCTAGGGTATACCGCGATCAGCGATGCACTCTACTAAAAATATTAGTAGCAACTTACCTAGCTAAATTCCCTCTGTACAAAGTTTCAAAGTCTTCCAATGAGACTCCAAATGTGTTGGTTAGACTCGGTTCGTTTCACTTAGTCCAATCATCCTAAGATTGGAAAATTGCAATTGCTTTTAAAAGCACGTTAGTTTCAGGATCAGGAGTTGAGTAGTGAGTTGGCGTCGAGAGAAAGAGGAGAAAGAGAGAAAGGAAGATATACGTTTCACTTGAGTATGAATGAATGTTTCTCCTTCTTGTATATCTTTTACACTTTTATACATCAAGGAAGTACTCCGTATTTACGTGGCATGCTGTTTGGCTCTGTGTTGGATTGATTAGGCTGAAAGCTTTTTTCATTACTGAAATTGGGAATGAAATAAAAATGCACTGAGACTCTGATGTTGTGTATGAGAGGGAGTGAGAGGAGGTTGCGTATGTATGTATAGCATAATAGAAGATATAATGCCGGGACTCTTAGTTAGACACGCGGCTTCCCAAATCACCATTTTACGGGTAGTAAAGTAGAAGTGGATGGTTCGGCTGGCAGCCTCATGGTCTCGTCAGACTAATCATACCATGTATATATCTGCTTATATACGCAAATAAAAATGTATTACATTGTTGGAATGGATGCGATGTGATCAGAAGAACACATTAACAGAATGAGTATGTCCGTATGTTGTTGGTGTACAATTTTGTTTTATTCAAGGGTACTGTACATCCTTAAACATTTTTGTAATCCTGAGTGATGGTACTTTCTCCAAGACACATGAGATATTTCAAGATCTTTGCATTTACTTGTACTGCTGCTACATACTATTTTCCTAAAGAGAAAAGGGGATGAGATGAATTGGCGCAGTAATAAGTTACAATTGGGATTGCAAAGCAGCGACAGTGTTTACTTGTGTGCTTTGTAACTAATAAATAAGTAAACTCTAGAATGCTAAATTTCAAAAAGTTAGCACTAGTTAGTTAGTAGGAAATCTTTGCTCAGGAACTATCCCTAATGAAATTGTTTGAGTAATGAGTCCATCTCGAAAGGAGGCACACTTTCCCTTTATGATGTAATTGTTATGATTCAATTAGCTGATTCAATTGGTGTCATTACGAGATTGGTAGCGTTGACGTAACCAGAATTGCCATTTGAAAAATTAAGTGTTAATGACGCAACGCTGAAAATGAAGTACTTCAGTCTCCTTGGTCTGAAAACTACAAACTTTTTCTATTTTAATTTACTGTTCAACAAAAACGGGATCAAACAGAGATCGTTGTCCTCGCCTGTTGTTACACAATGGAGTAGAGTTCATGTGTTTGGTGCACACAACCTCACAAGAAGTAATCAGCTCATGTTGACTTTGGCTGCTTAAAAGCGAGCGCAATGCAGCTCAAGTCTACTCTCTAGTTGGCAAAAATAGCCGTCTAACATGATTTCATTAAGTTAATGGACATAATCAAAAAATTAGGAGCGATTAACAAAGGAATGAGAAGTGACTAGTAAAATGTGAAGCCGCAAAATTTATTAATGTAACTACTTTATACGTGGATACCCAGATCCGCTTTTTCTTTCCATCTGTCTACTCTGCTGGGCTACGGCGCTGCTGCTGATACAATGCTTTAATTCTTCATCAAGACAAAGTGCATGCCATTTTCATTCCCTTTATTACACCCCCTTAAAAAGAATATATTCATCTATGAACTCACCAAAGCGATTACATTTATTCCAGCCCACCGTGCCACAACAAATTCTGCAAAATAATACGCGCTGCCCACTGTTGAATGTACCTATAAATGTATTTGCAATAAATGAAATGTACATGCATTTTATGTAATGAGAGCCCATGTCATATTTCATTTACGTGTGTGCTTTCACTTCACTTATTGCCATACTCTCTCTTCTGGCAGTGGAATCTCACCATGCGGGTGCCTAAGTACATGAGAACTTACTTTGAAGGAAAGCTTCTTCCTCTTCCTCCTCCACAGAAATATTCTTTATTGTGTCTATTTTAATATCTATTACCCAATAAACTTTAACTTCATGAAGAGTGGCATTTTTAGTGTATTAGTTTTACTTTTTAGTGGAATTACTTTTTCCGGGTTTCCCGGCTGCACAGCCTTACCTACTTAATGCCATTTATTTCAAAGGTACATAATATATAAAGTCCAAGTCGTACCTCACCGCTTCTTTTTCTCCTATCCTGGTTTCTTCTTCGACCTGGAATCGGTTGGCAGGAGTATTATCGCAACAGAGACTGTTTTAGGTACAAAAGCCATGATATTTTTTAACTTATGACGAAAAATAGAGTGATAGCCACAACGCCATAACTGTAAAAAAGATGAGTGCTTTCTGCCTCTTCCTTAACCATCTTTTATGAAGATGTGGTAAGGCCGTAGTGTTTAAGAACAATTTTATTTTTCTTGTAAACAAGAGCATCCTTTCTGTTTTGTCCCTACAACACAGCCATTTCTTTCTCCTGTGTACTGCTTGGGAAACTTCTAGTGTACTACCTTCAGCTTCAGCGGTGTATCGCATAGTTATTACTCTCCGTCCGTGGTAAAAGTCAATAGAAAAGATTAAAGTAAAAACAGTGGCATTTTCTGAGGGGAAACCAAGATGCCCCTACCACGAAACAATTATCGTAATGGCCTATCTTTAAAAATTCATTGTGCACTTGGCTCACCTTAGTAATAATATCAAGTGTGCATCTACATGCAAAGTTAGTTCTCTTGTTCATAGGCGGTGTCAGCCGTATTCCTGATATTTGAACTCCTACCTTCCACTATTGCTAAATAAATGAAAGCTTAAACATCGGCTTTCTAAATTTTTGCTTTCCAGATATTGCAATAGTTCCAAAGGACGGTGAGGTGGCGTTTTCCTAATAAAAAGGCTAAATTAGTCCTTATAATAATAATTTAACTTATTTGTTTGATTGCTACGGGGTTTGTAGTTGACACTTCACGGATCAAATTTCTACGTTTAATTATGTAAATTATTGTTATTGAAAAATTTCCTTAATTTTTATCCGTCTTTCTTGATCTTACGTATGTAAGTCTCGTCATCTTTCAGAAATGAGTCAAGAAACCAAAAGAATCAAACAAAACAGATTTACTGCTATGCTGGTTTCATGTATCACATGCATCACTCAATTATTTCAGTTTTGCTTCTTATATGTAATTTGTTTATGTCAGGGTTTACCTTATCTATGAAGCAATTTGTTCATTTGAGCATCCACTTGATCTAAATAGAATAAACGATGATAGAATACGCAATGCTTTGAATAGGTTGAATGATATAAAAAGGCGAACTTTAAATCAACCATTGAACCGTTTAACTCAAAGCCTCGCAGGTGACAATTTCGTGATACTGAATCATTTTTAATTCTCAATTGTATATACGAATGTGAATTAAAATAATTATCCAAGGAATTGTAATTTTTAGATTTAAAAAAACAATTTTCACCATGTTTAGATTTCAACAAACTGGCTTTTCCTATATGGTGATGAATTATCAACACCAATTTTGATGACTAAAGTTGAAACTTTTATTTGCCTAGTCTTATCAACCTAGCCTATTGATCATTGGAGAAATTGTTGAATAATATACATGTAATTCTTCATACAACTAATAATTTAATTCCACCATATCAAATTTTCCATCCATCAAACGAACTTGTCAACTGTCAAAAGTTAAAAACAATTTGATTCCGTCACAAGTAAATATCTTTTGCACAAACCCTAAGCAATTACGAAGGGAAACAAGATGTCAAGAGAAACCACATACCTTGATTAATTTGTTATTTGCCTTGGGCGTTAGGGAATAATCATTACATGTGGGCAACTGCGAGAAAATTAAACAAATTTTTGGTTTCGTATACGCTAATTCCTGGACAAATCGGATAGTGTAACAATGCTATATGTCTCTTGGCGATCAAGAATGTAACATCTGTGGAAAGATTGTCGTCGAGTGGTGAATGGTGATACGATACGATATGATCGTATCACCCACGGAATATGTAGGAAAATAGCAAATGAGCAAACATTCGTATTCTGATTGTTTTCTCGTACTGTGTAATAGAACCTATACTTATTGTTTCTTTCTCTAAAACCTGCAAATTATCTAGATTATCATAAGCTTGGGTAGGAATTCAGAAGACCGCTTTATATTTTAACTGAATCAAAGAAAGTTCACTTAATTCATTGTTCAAAAGCCATCATTTACAAATTAAAATTTGGTCATCATGACATAAACCAAACATTGTCTTCCACGTATCAAGAATGAACGCCATGAGGGTGTGGAATGAAATATGGAAGCAAATAGATCAAAAGAGGTGACAATAGTGAACAAAATTCGATTATAATATTGACAGAAACCCAACCTCTTACAATCCGATTTTTAACGTAATTATTCAAGTTTTGACTAGTCATCTTGGCGCAGTTAAAGTTGGGAGACTAATAACCTCAAGAAAGTGCGTGCGTAAGTTTCTTATTTTGGGAACGGAAATTGAACACATGCTACTTGAAACAATTTCAGTCAAATAAATTACAACGCACTACCAAAGAAATGATAGTCAACAAAGTCGACAGATAAAAGTTTGACGTTAGTAAAACCCAACACATGGTCAATTCCCAGGGAGAGGTCTGAACGCACGCACACACCGGTGAGGTTTCAACGATAATTGACAATAACAGAATTTCTGATTTTATCAAGAAAAGAGGGTTGAATGAATGAAGATGAGAGGTCATAAAAAGTGGTCAGTTTGCGTAAATTGATTATGATTAAATTCCATAATCATTAAAGAATGAAACTGTATACATCTTGGACAGACCGTCATCAAATTTCAATTAATCCTGATGATCGCTGTTATGATTGGTGAAGGTCTTTTTTCTGATATCTGATGGAACTAATTCAAACGTCTTGACTGACCAGGTCGTGTAAGCCTGAAAAAATAATAATCTTTCTCAACAATAATGACTAAGATAAGGACGAACCTGTTCAAATTAAAACGAAGAATGCACAACATTGGTTTCATGGTTTAAAAAAATCTTAATGGACCATGAAATGCAAAATCCACCAGCGTTTTGAATAACAAGAAATCTTGCAGATACTTTGCATGATTGTGAAGTCTAGGTAGTAGTAAATAAAGTGACGCCTCACTCAACTCATTCGGGATGGTTTACTCGAAGTCTCTTCTGACTAAAGGCATCATGTACCGCAAAGGAATTAACACGTTTTAAGAATTTTAATCAAATGTAACCACCACCACAACGACGTTCTCAGATGATGGATATTTACATGGGCAAATTAAAATTGCATTTACCTTCCGATGCAAAGTAAACTAGGAGCATTCTCGTAAGTAATAAATGATATCCAATCTTCCTAAAAGCAATCGTTCAACAACACGATAACATGACTATCCTCCTATGCTCATTGTTTCACGACAAAGAACGCCCCGTAGTAATTCCTTGCGTAGTCACATTCCCGCAGCAAGACTTGTGCAGAGTGCAGATGTGACTAAACATTTTTACGTGTTAAAATAAAATACCAGAAACTTGATCATATCATGATTGCATGCAATTAGAAATTACAAATCCGGTTATTTGGCAAAGTATAAACCCAGCCCAATCGTATCCAATCCAATATTCAAGTACAACGGCTTCATAATGCGTCTTTGCATCCCTCAAGTGAATCTAACGATCATGTGATATTATGTGACCATTAATGCAAAGATTTGTTTCCCCACAACTCAGATGATCATGATCACAAGAATATCTTATAAGGATTATAATAGTACAGGTACTAAACGACTGGGACAGGAATAGCAAAATGCATGAAATTAATAGGAATCATTACGTGAATGGCTTTTGACCAAAAAAATCCAATGCAGATGAAAAAGTTGACGAGTCAAGAAAGTGGAGACGTATTAAATATCTGCGACGGTAATTGAATCGAGTTTCTAGAAATTTTCTCATTTGCTTGTGCGCAACTGTAGTGGTAAGGCTGCAGGTTAAATTATTATTTACTCGTTGCTCATCGTAGCAAAAGACATTCTTAAGAATTGCCTAGTAGGCAATGCCTGCCTCTCTACAAACACTTGGATAAGCGACAAGCTCAACTAAATTGGGCACTTGCTTAATAAAAAACTCTCAAATTACCTAGAAAATGTTTTTAAAATGACCATGTGATTTTATCCCTCTGTTCCATTACACGGTATAGTTTCACTTTTTAGGGAATGAAAAATATAAATAAAAAATTAGAAAAATATCCCTACCACGGGAAGATACTAAGTTAATCATCCATTGCGCACTTTTTATTTATATTTATTGTTAGTTATACCGATCATTATTTTATTCAAGGATTTTTGTCATCTGTAAAATCATCATCACTCAAACAGGAAAAAATTATATTCTTGGTTAGTAAATTAACAAACATGCAAACATTACAGGTATTGGATGGATACACATCCTACGCATCTATGACGAACTTGTTTCCTCCGTCCCTCTGGTTGACATTTGATACGACATGACATTTACTCTCTGTCTGCCATGCCACCTTCTACGATGGACAAATTATTTTATGCTGCAACTAGTAAATTCTCCTCGCTCCACGTTAGCTGTCTGGTTCTTAATCCTTCCTGGTATCATGAAGCCGAGTTTCTTTGCAGTTAACTGTTTCTTCAAAGATAGTCACACTTGGTCCATTTGCCGGCACACCTTTTTTTACAAAATGTGATGCTGATAGTAATCCTAGAGTTTTCTCTTAAGTACACGAAAACAATTCCACGCAGGTATTAATATTGTAATAAAATATATTTCATATGTATTTAGTTCAGTGAACTGTAATCTGAACCAAAAGACTGATTATCAGGTAAGCAATGTGTATCGAGAAGAAGAGTCAAGTAGTAATGTAACCAAAAAGCGAGCAAAGCAAAGGATACGGAGAGCGGAAAGGAAGCAGGAGAGAGCCGAATTATGAGTATTGTTTGTTACTTTCATGTAATCATGTCAGTCGGAGCTTGAAAAACGAAGTCATCACACAAAACATGGAGAGGCTCGATATTACATTCTGCCTGTTTTACACGGTAGTTCCTTTGTTACGCAATGTGAGAGATAAAAAATTGAATAGCTCAGTAATGAATGATTGCATGGCACATTGTTGCATCACTTTCTTGGTTTTTGTTCTTTGGTGGAAATATTTTCGTCTTCCTTGAGAGTTTTATGTTTCAATCGGATAGGGCACAGTCATCATCATGTCACGTCACACATCTGTCTGCCTGCTCAACCGGAGAGTGTAACAAGAGAGATCAACTCACTGCCTGAATGAGTGAGCAGTGAACAGGTGAAGGAAAGTCAGAGGAGCGTATCTCTGCGAAGTACCTGCGTACACTTTTTTGTCGTGGAGAATTCAAGAAAATCATTGAACCATTCAATTTCTACCCCTTTAGAAAGGAATAATGCACAAAAGAAGTAGTAAATACTTGTGAGAAGTCGAATAAAGAGATTGTGATTTTCCATACCTTTTCCTCTAATCCCGAGTTATTCAACAAATTAAGCTACTTCCGTTACACATGAATTGATTGAACTTGATTCAGAATACTTGGTTCCGGCGTTAGCACTTTCCGTCTAGAAGATTCTAGAGTGAAGGATTTTGAAGAAGCCGATGAGAAAGATTTAAATGTAATTACACTAAATTTTTCTCTTTTCTATTAAAAGTTAACAATAGGGGTTCATAATATCTTTTGACCAGCTATAAGGTGAAGCTAATCGACTGACTAGCAGCGTTTTGGTAAAGGCAGAAATTAGACTCATTCAAAAGAAAACAGTTTTGTAAGATACAAGTGTTCACGTTATGGTTATATTAAGAAAGTACAGATAATTTCCATTTTATTGTCAGATTGTGTTGCCCATTGTTGTCTCCCATTCTACTATGCCCAAGCATGAACTCGACTCTAATGATGTTGATAATTATTATAATTACTTAGATTCACGCACGGAACAATATCTCGTAAATGTTATTCGTGCCCATGTCGTCTTCTCTTATAAGAACTTCTTTTCGCGGCGCGTTGGTGCCGGTGAATCATGATGCTGTGGGTTTTTATTTTCAGGGAGTGGACGCGGAACGGAACAGTGCTTCAGAATGCACTGAAAGTATTACACGACAAGAAGAATGGGGTTGGAGTTGGAGCTTAAGATATGATGATGAAGAAAGATGGCCATATCCATACCCATAGCCATCGCCTTGCAAGCCTCATCCAATTAAATTAACTGTTCTAATAGGGTCCATAATTCAAGCTCTGGGGGTCCACATACACTTTTTTATGTTGCAATGAAAATTAAATGCTTCATTATGTTCGAATACTCAGCAATATTACATTTATGCCATTTACGTGTAATTCTGACCACATGAAAATCACATCTTCAGTAATGAAATTTTCTTTTTAAAACTGTTTACATATAAAACCTATCTGATACTTGTTTTACGTTATGCGCAATATGTACATACATTTTATATCATTCTCACATCAGTATTGCTATGAGCATTCATTAGCTGGATTTGACAAAGCCGAGTGCATTCTTAATAATATCAAATGTAAGGTACGTGTATTGTAAATTATTTACTCTGCACTTACCTTTCGTTTTACCCTCTTTGGAAAGGCTTCCCCATTTTTGTTGGTTTTTCTCAAGTATTTATCTGGCTCGTCAGCTTAGGTCTTAAAAGAAAGACCGTCGTTTTGTCCCTTTACTGGTTGCTTTGTGAAAGCGTTATTATAAAATATATTCCGCTTGTCATATCTCCGATGCATGCTCTTCGACGTCAGCCTTGTGGTGTG
>VYYJ01002774.1:0-19573 GCA_021029165.1 Cyphoderus albinus | reverse complement strand
AAGACTATATGTATTAATTATTAATTTATGAGCCTTATTATTATAATCGTTTGTTATCTCCAGTGGTCCATTCTGCCGTAGTGCAAATTCCCCCGGTGACCAACCCAATCTCATCTCTGTTGGATCCACTACTAATCTCGATGCTGTCTCTCAATTCTCCTCTCATGGTCCATCTCTCGTAGCTCTGAGAATTAAGCCCGAGGTATTTAAAGTAACTTCTTAATCTGAATGTTAAAGAATTCGGGTAACTGACATGGCTGCTTATTACTAGGTTTCTGCTCCTGGCTCCAATGTCAGGTCTGCATCCCACTTAGGGGACGATCAATACTCAACTGCGTCAGGTACATCAATGGCAGCCCCGCACGTGGCTGGTTCAGTGGCTGTTCTTTTATCTAAAAACAGTGGTCTGAAGTTTGATGACCTTGACAAACTTCTCAAAGAAAACAATATTCACCCAAGAATGGAATCCGTTGTATGCACCGGGGGAGGTGTCAACATTACTGATGTATAACAATACACTTATAAAGATAACTTTCCTTTTTTTAACTCATTCAAACAAAGAAAATTTAAATGTATGTGCGCTGCTTTTTTACTGTTACAGCCTTGGCCAAATAACTCATACGGACATGGACGTATCGACGTTAAGCTGGCAGCCGACGCAGCTCCTGCTGCTTAATTATTTAAATTGTAATTAGTATACTGAAAATTAATAAGATTTCTGCTGAATTCGACAAAGAAATTAAATTCAGAAAAAGAAGAATTTTATATAAGACTACATATTGACTTGAGTGTTTCATCATTGATTAGTTTATTAACTTTTGTAAGACATTGCAAACTACCATATCATTCTCTGGCAATTTTAAAGCTACCGATAGCTGTAGCATTGTCAATTCATATCGTGAGGAGGAGCCCTAGTTTAGTATCAAATAGTGGTCTCGAAAGGGTTTGCGTTGCCATTTTATTAAACTGAAAAGTCAAAATGTCCACCTATGTATAACTTGAAATTGATGTAATGAAATGCATAAAAAACTGAAAGTTATATAGACGTTATATTACATAGGTCTAAGGATTCAGAGATATAGAGCGTCAATAATCGATGGCGTATTAGTATGTATAAATTAAGCGAGTCGCAGACTTTAATGACGTTCACGAATCATATTCCTATCCTATATGGTGTGTCGTCTACTTAGTAGACTCTACTAGAAACATAGCCACATCACTCTAATAATTTAACAAACAACTACCTTTACGAAATCGATTATTGCATTGTAGCTGCTACCTGCTACACAATTAGTGTTCCTAGTGTTTGATGCTTTCGACATTAACTGCCAGCTCCTAATAGTAATGTTGACACCTCGATACATGTCTCATAGTCTCATAATAAGGTATTAACTATTATTTTGTGCACTTACTGTACTGTTTGATTTCCTGAGTCAAAATCAATGGTTAGATTAAGTAATTTTTATTAAAAACAAAATAAAACTATTTTATGAGAGGATTTGTTTTGACCGTGTGTACTCTGTAAATGTACTCCATTCCATGCAAGACAAAAACGTGTTTTATTATTTGCTTCAAATAAAATGTTTGGCTATGGTCCCAAAGTGCCAAACCACTTTTTGCAACTTTTTTTAGTTTGATTAGTCCTATCTTTTTCTTAAGATAAATAGCAAATATCATTTCAAAAATACGACTACTGAAATTGATAAAGGAGATTGGTAAAAACGATCCTTTGCAATAATGGACAAAAGTTTTTAAGTTTCTCTATTCTCCTTGCTCAATCTCGCATAGATGTGGTTCTTGTCTCTCATGCATGGCGATGTAGACTTATTTTAAATTCAGAAAAATTGTGCTAATTATTATTATTAGAAAATAATCTAATGACGCAACTATAAAATTATTCTGATCCAGTTATACTATGGATCTACTGACTACTTTTTCTGGAGCCTGCGTCTGATGAATATTACACTACTGGTCCTTTTCTTTTGGGATATTGTATTATAGGAATAATCAGTTTAATTACGCGTTACATTCCAGTGGACAATTATCCACTGTATAATTAACGTTTGGTGTCTAAAATAATTTCTGTTACATATGTCACACGTATAGTTGTGTAGTATTTTTTTCCATTATTGAAGAACGAACCTTGAACTATTTCGCCCGAAATGCCACATCCTATCTTAACAATCAATGGAATCATTTATTTCACTTTTCAAGTCTATATTGTTTATGTTGTACAGCTTTTTGTTTGACTCAAAATGTTGTAAAGTAATGACTACTTTTCATCATTCACATTCATTTCTAAAACATAATGGGGATTCATCTGAAAGAAAACCAAATCAAAAATCTGGAACCACTGGTTTTTTTGCTGTCTGTGGCTACCACCGCTAATCCAAGTATGTACATAAGCCATAAATTCGGTGCCAGTGTCGGCAAAAGGTTTGCAAAATTTCAATAATCCCTTTACTACGAAAGGGCAAAAATATTTTTTTTAAATAGTCGTACTTCAACTTTTGCTAGCAGCATCAATTCGTAAGCTGTGCACATTTCTGTAGCAAACGAAATAATTCGACAGTTCATGATCGCTCCATACATGATTCAGTTGTAATCGGACCTTTTATAATACCGTATCCAAGTAGGAAGAATAAATGCAGTATATTATTTGTAGTTAGCAAACAAATTGTTGGAAAAAACAAAGACTTTTAGTCATCAATCATGCATAGAAAACTTGACATTCTTTCTCCTTCATTGGTGATAAAGTTACTCGTGTTGATTTCTTGTGCACACCTAGTAACTTCAAGCGTACTTAGAGATAAAAGGCTGGAAGAAATAAACGAGAATTCAATGCTCGAAAAGAAATCTGCGACTCTTTCAGATTCGACGGGACAAGAGCAATTAGAAGGCCCTCTCAGTCATTTGGAGCAACACCAACGTGAAAAGAGATGGGCTATTCCTGCCGTAAGAATTGATACTAGTCAAATTTAAAACTTAAAAATTATAGGTAAATATTCTAATGAGATAAATCTGCAAATGTGTACTCAATTCAGGATATTCAGGATACACCATGTCCTCCAGGAGAAATTCGAAGAGCAGACGGATTCTGCCAGATTGGGATGGAGGAGGATCAATACGACTCAATTTAATTTGAACATTTCCATTTCAACGTTTAAGTATTCTTTTCTTGGAAACATTATAACTCATTGTCTTTTATATGTATTATTAAAAGATCTCTACTCTCTACTGTAGATCAAAATAGTCATTTTGTAAGAGGTAAAGTAAAAGATTCACATGTCACGTCAGTAAGTAAAAGTACCTTATGTTGATTATAAACGTGTTGATTATTGATTAGTTTGTTTTTTCGGTTTTGGAAAATGTTTAATTTTCACATATTTTTGGTAGATTAAAGCATTACATTTGTTTCTACCTTTGTCCTGTTACAGGACTACTGTACAGGTTATAGCAACGATAGTACACGTCAGAATGAAACTGGGTACTCGTACTATGTACGTACCTCAATCAAAATGTCAGACAGGTCAAAGTCAAATATTAAATGCCATTGGTGTTGATTTTTGGGACTGAACTTTCCTACAAGTGCCATTATAGGATTATTTTTAAGTTTAACATTAGCACAAAGTCAATCTAATAAATTCTCCGCCCCATAACTCCAACTGGAGGTGACTTTGTATTTTGAGGTAAAAGGGGATCGATAGGGAGTTTGTTATAGACTTTGTCATTTTTGGTTTCATGGAAATATGTTAAACTGACTGTACAACGAAGTTGAAAATGTTACTTGTGAAACATTCTTGTATTGCTCAAACGTTATTTTGAAGATAACTCATTCCAGATTTTGATGTCGATAATGTTGATAATGATAATTAAAGCTAAGCGCTTTATGAAAGCAATTTAAACGAAAATTTAGACATAGTATATTGATGAGCTTGCGAAGAGGTGATGGCCACGATCAATTAAACTAACAATAAGCTCGGATATCGACGACGACGTCTCTATTAACAATTGAAAGTGAGACAAATCAAATCTAATAAATGTCTGTCTAAATTCTGAAAAGCAAGATTTGGGCTGGACTCGAACCACACATGAAAGTGTTGCATATTGCATACTTATCCAATTAAAAACATTTATGGGTAAGAGTCTAGCTTGGTAGAGGAATTTTCTGTCTGATAATAATTACAGAGTTGGTCGTATGACAAGGCTCGTTTGAAATTCAATTCTGAGCATTTATAATTCACGCATCTCCCCACAAGACTAATAAAGTCTCAACAGTTCTTTCTGTTGATAAAGTAGATCGAATTAAATAAATAACTAAAGAATTTGATTAGAGAAAGAGGCAATAGACATTGGTAGACATTTAGGGTGTTGTTTTTGCCAACCTAACATGGAGCTCAAACACATACATACATACATGCATGCTAAAAATCTGATAAACAAAAAATACATTTCGCCAAACGAAAGCCAGGTAAAATTAAATTCACAGTCTCAATACAATAAGAGACAAGCCAAAGACTCGACTGTACTCCCCTCGACTCGTCGACCGTTTTTTATTTTAGTCGGTCTCTCTATCCTCCCTCACCGCGTCCGTTGTTTTTGTTTCACGCAATTTAGGCATTCATAAATAAAACCTCGCTAGAATCCGAGTGATGGTAAAATGGCAAGCAACTCAAACTTTTGACTGCACCTCACCCTCCGATTGTGTTGATGTCCGTTGGTCTAGAAATATTTAGAATATCTCCGTAAGCCTGAGAACCGGGAATGTCACTATAAAAACCAACACGATAGACATACATATTGTGTTTAGGAATGAACAACGATGCACCACAATCTAGTTTTAACCAAACAAAACTGCAATACTTTTAAAGTGTACTATGGTGCATTTGAATAAACGACATAAAATGAAATCGGAAAATATACGAACATACGAATAGAATTCATTAATTACATTTCCATTAAATTCACTTTCATTGTTCCATTCCGGACATTTTCAGGTCGATACTTCATTCTATATTCACTCATTTTAGGTTTACGAACATAAACATAATGTTTCACAAAAACATTTACCTGCTCAAGCATGAAGGGACTCCAGACTCACTGGAGCGAGTGACACGCGAATGAGTCATGAATCGAATCAAAATAAACATCACAATGGAAATATACTGATGCCGACATAAAATAAATGAGCTAATTTTGATTGTTAGCACCGAAAACAACTCATTATACCAAACCCCACAGAAACTATATAAGTAAATTGTGAGAGGAATATTTATAATCATTTACACAAAAAGTTTAATAAATGAAGCAGACTTTAATTAGCAGAAAAGACTATTAATTTACTTCCCATTCCTTTATTAGTATTAACACAGGAAGAATTTTGCGAATTTGTGTACATGTAAAAACGCCGGATTTAATTAGCATTACGAAATCTCAATTTTTCCTAAAATGTCATCATAAGGTCATAGATTCGGAATAGCATTCACTACTTTTAAGGCAATTAATTGTTCAGATAACGCATTCGCATGATAGTAACGCTGTATATAAATTTCAAAGAAAAATAAAGATTCAACAGAAGGAACTTGAATTAATTGCAAAAACCTAAGACTACAACGCACTACGAGTAAAGATCGATTCTCCCGACAGACACTGATGTACTTTTAAAGTGGCTCTAGGAAGATCGGTCGGTCATCATTATCATTCATTACCTTCATGTACCCCGCAGTAATTGGCAGTAACCTTTCTGCGCTACACGTCATTCATTCATTAACTTGATTACTTCTGTTAAGCCGGACGCTGCTTTTTTAAAGTAAGAAACGAGGAGAAAAATTGTATCAGGAACGGATGCACATTTGCCCCTATTGTTGTTTAGGTTTCAAAACCAATGTATGAGAAAGCTGAACGAACCGAATCGAACTTTTACAACACGATTTTTGAAGACTTGAATTTTTATAATACTCATTTACCAAATGAAACATTGAATTAAACCAAGTCGTTGCTGCTTATATCTAAAATATCCTGTTTACGAAACCAAACCCTCCATTTGGAAGGAGAGAAAAACTTGGGTATTAGTCAGCGTCAGCGGACTGTACGAATTTGAAGGATTTTAATGTGTTTTTTATGATTATTACGTTATGTACCTTAGAATCTAGGTATGTGCGAATTCATTGTATTGCTTCACATTATTGCCTTGACTTGACTTTGACTCATCTTCTGCTGTTCGGTTCCTTCACCGTCATCCTTATCATGGTCACGATAAACAAGTTTGTTATTGACCTAACAAACACCAGCCCCAGCACAATCACCACACCACCACACCGCTATATTCTCGGCACCTATTATTCCTTTTCTGTACCAACCCTGTTTTTTCAACTCACTCCTCTTTAATGCGAAAATGTGATTTTATGCCCATTAGGAGCAGCAGCAGTGTTTTCGCTTGTTAGGTCTTACGCAAATAGGCAAATGACTTTTCTGCCTGTGTGCACTGTGATTCTATGATAATGCTTTGTGCTTCATCGTGATACCCGTACAAGAAAATTTTTCTTTGCCCAGCGACTGTCCACTATATGCAATCATTTTTGTGTCACAGTTAAGAAAATCAAGTGCAAACTTTTTTCTGCATGCCATTCATTCAAACCGGCAGACAACTGGCGTCCATCGTCCGTTGCCTCCATCGACTGATAGTTAAAAGAAAAGGAAAACACAATTTGAGTCTGAATAAGCCAACCAGGAGAAATGAGTCGATGTGTTCATTGTTCAGATTAAGATATCATTACTGCAGGCATGAAAGTGTAAAGTTTAAAGCGTACTATTGCTTTTTCTGTGAGTCACTGTATTGTAATAACGAGGAAATTGCAATTTAAAAAATAAAACGAACGATATATTACAAAGAATTGTTTCACGCAACTTTCCTTCAATGAGGGAAGTCTAGCTGAATAAATGACATTTTATTGCTATATCATGTCACTTTTGCTAATCTCTACTGCTTTACTTACGTCATATCATTAGGTGTTTCAGATTATTTTAATTTTAGAATTATTCTGACGTAATTTATTTTATTCATTTCCATTCGTACTTTCCTTGCATTGTTCTTGCAAAATTCCAGTGAACCTACCCAACAGAAGCTTGTGCACACTAAAATACAGTGACATATTTATATTGCAATTTACTATACTGAATTAAAGAACAATTAGCACACAACTCTTTTAGTGAAATCTAATAAAGCCTATAATAAAATGAATCAAGCATAAAGCAAGTGTGTAGCTGTGGCTGTGTGACTGCTGCCTCAAGTTCTTTTTTGTCCGCCTCTGCACCGCTCCAAGTTTAGCTTATGCAAATGTTGTCAGAGTATTTTTAATGAATCCTTGGAAATCTGATTTTCCAAAATCCACTTAGAATGAACACGCAGAAAGCACATGCCATTCACTTTATTCCGTTTCATTTCATTGATTGTGAGAAAATACAAATTATACTCTGCACTTGAATAATACCTCTCTTATTCCGTCCGTCCGAATTCAAACGCGTTTTTGGAAACCCCTGAATGGTTTTATGTTTTTCTTTCGCAAGTAATGCCAAATCTGCCTGTGAGAGATTCAAAGATGCATAATGTATACAAATGGAAGAATGGAGATCACACTCAACAAAATCAAGAACGAAATTGCTAAGGTGCGCAACATTCATTTTCCCGCAGACTTTATTTAGACTCATCGGGATTTGTTTGTATGCTAGTTGTTAAATACGATGTTTGGGAAAGCTAATCATAGCTATAAACTTGAATTTGTGCCACGTATGTATGTATCCAAGATTTGTGCATGATTTTATTTTTATTTCTGATTTAACGAGAAATTTTAACCGGAAAGGTACAAGTAAATGTTGTGGAGGAAAACGAGATTTTTAAAATGTCTTTGCAAAAGCAAATATATTTGGTTAACGATCTTGTAAATGTGATCAGCATATCTTTGAGTCTTAGCCAGGGTTTATTTTAGCCCTATGATTCTTCACAAGAAAAGCTTATTATGTTTTTTGCGAACTAGTTCGAATCACTTCTTCCAATTTTTATCAATCAGCGGCGTAACTTGCTTCTCCCTTTAGTAAACAAACAAACGAAAAAAAAACCAATGTGTGGGTGGACATTGTTACATTGTTATTCGTTGTTCTTGGGGATAACGACTAGGACGATGCTGATAAAAGTTCCATAATAAAAGCCACGAGTGAAGTTGTTCGTAGTGCATTTATGGATCTACATGTTCCATCCATACGAATTTGTTTCTTCAGAATGGAAACATTAATGTAGACTTACATTCATGCTTATATACATGCATGCGCTCTCCTCCACGTTCATTCTTTGTTTGCTGCTACTGCCAAAACCCAAGACTTGCACCATTCGTCTCTCTCTTTTCTACTACTACTTCAATCCATTATCGGGTTACATTCATAAAATGGCTCTGGAGCAAAGCATGAATTGGAAGCACCTTACTCACACCAATACTGCTAAAGTGAACTGAGCCGAGCGGCCGAGTCACAACTATTGGAACAAGACCTCTTAGCTTTTTCTCATGCGCTTGTCTTCTCAATGTCTGCAGTCTACTTTAGTACAGGGTCGTCTTTTTACCAGTTTCCAAGAAATGAAAGTACTGGAAAAAACAAAACCCAAATTTCATAACATTATTAGATGGTCTATTTTAAGTAATGTAAGCACTTTTATAATAAACTACAAGCTTCGTAAAAATAGCAAACGATTTTAGGTAGCCAGAATTTATACTAGGAATGCATTTCCCGTTTCTTCCAAATTGTCCACTTCCAAGTGGCACTGTGGTAGAGACACCACTGATTTCATCTACTGTATAGTAAGCAACAGCATTGGACAAAAGTTGCCCGTGGCTCTAGTCACTAGAATCAGAGACAGAGTATTGCAAATGTGTTACGTTGTTGGGGAGAAGTTGGCGATGATGGTGGCAATAGCATGAAAAGGATGCCCGTGCTGCTCTTTTTTCTCGTTTTCTTCTCGCAAGCGTTGTTGGAACATTTCGTTACATAAAAGATTCAAGGATTCCCTTGCAAAAGCACTGTTATGAGTCCAGTCCAGCACGAGTGGAAGCATGGAAAGAGCTGACAACGCGTTTGAGAAAGAGACGGACGAAGAAAAATGAATTAAAATGCTGAAAGCAATGTTATAAATATATAAAAAGCTCCGTTTTCCCCACTCCTTTTCTTCACTTGATTCATATTTCTTTTAATTCATTCTTTTCCTAGTGCACCAGAGCAGCAACTCCTGATGTTGATGTATGCTTTTCTAAATCTTACGTTTCAATACTCAGCAGCTTCATCGCTTTGCTTGTCCGTTTACTTTTATTCTGTAAGGCTCATTTTGTACTTCGTTACATAAATAAATTCTTTTTATATCTTTGAAACGACATGGTCGTGATACTGGTTTGTAGGAGGAAAAGAAGACGGAATGAAAGAAGTTACCGAAGTAGAAATTTTTTGAAAGATAAAAAAGGATCGACTTGAGAAGTTGATATCACATACAGTAATAATTCAGCCAAGTTGCAAGTTGTGAACGCAGGTATTATTTAGCCTCATCATTTTTCATGGCATGTTTGCCTTCTTTTTTAGAATCTACATCCTGCTCACAAGCTTATTTCATTTTTCGAATGTAGGTAAAATTACATGATACTCTACTCTGAGGCTTTATTGTACTCATTCCTTTGCGGAGATCCATTGTTCGTTGGCTGTTGAATGGTTTCTGCAAAAGAGCATGATTCCTCCGAGCAGGGAGCAAAGAAGCGTGCATCCCATTCTCATTCTTGTGTAAATCAACAAATATCTATGTAAGCAATGCCACTTCTCTTATTGGTTGTGAAAATTCAGCGAACAGGGTGAACAGGGCTGAGATGAGAGCCCCACGGCAAATAACAATTTCATTCATTTTTATTTACTTTTTCGTTTCTGTTTGCCTGGTTTCATTTGATATCACCGTGTAATCATAGTCATCCCATTACATCGAATCAAGTAGACGTTTTTATTGGAAGCTTTTATGCTGCAGACAGCAGACACGCAAAAGTTTCTATTTCTACGCAGAATCCAACAAACATCACAACGAGAGATGAGTGATGAATCAAAATCAGTTTACCCGAATGAATCCATGTAACTGATTCAGCCTTTATACGTTTATTTATACGTTTCGGATAAATGATAATTAGTTTCAATTCTTAATTTAACGATGACTGTAATTTTATTGATTACCAAACTCAGTTTTTGATGACTTGAAAAAGAACAAAAATCACAAACCCGTGCACCTGAACGAATGTGATCATCAATGAACGTCACGAGGCTCTCATTGAACACACGTAAATGGCTGATTACAAATTAATCGTAGGTGGAACTGGCTAATATGTGCTTTAGAAAAAGGACGTCATTTTATTACTGAAGAAACTTTTCGTATTATTAAATTCAACTACTTTACGGATGTTCGATAAAAAATTTACAAATGCGGATATAGCTTATGCTTAACCTACTAACAAGAAAGGAGATAGACTGACAGACAAAATACGATAAAATCCGTATTCACTGTTCCATTTTATTTGCTTGCAATTTTTATATGTTAGTCGGAAAAGCGTCGAATTTTAAATACGCCATCAATTATTAGTCTGGCCATTTCCTCAGATTAGTCTGGGTGAAATAAAAGACGCTTTATGGCATTTTTAAAACGTACTTAGGAAGCATCTTTGATTGAATATGTACGTTATGTTATTGGAAAGATGTTTCACAAAAACGTGTCTTTTCTGGTTTTAATAATTTTGCCAGCCAGAGCCAAAAACAAACTTTCCATGCGATGCGATTCTTGTGATGTGGTTCTTGGCTTTTTGCTCGTTAATTTTATGATGTTTGAATTTTCGCGTAAGCAGACACACAAACCTAAGTGTCATAAGTATTTATTAATAAGTATCCTTTTCTCTGTAACAGCCAACTGTACATGCTGACAGCATCAATCAACGAAATAGTGCATATCCCAATGGACTTCTGCCACTAACTCATTCAAGCGTACCTTCTGCAAACATATTTTTTGCAGAGATCTTTTTGACTCCACTCTTCTGGGATAGGATTTCTCGTTTGCTCGTTTGTTTGCTTATTTTCTCTTCTCTCTTCATTTTCTCAGGTACGAAACGTTGGAGAAGAGTGAGTTTGTTTATATTTTTGTACGGTTCAAAACCACAAAGTACTTACGTAATGGTTAAAACGCCTTGGTTTACAGAAACCTTCTTACAGAAGAATCATGTATTGTGGT
This sequence comes from Cyphoderus albinus, assembly GCA_021029165.1. Classification (NCBI taxonomy): domain Eukaryota; kingdom Metazoa; phylum Arthropoda; class Collembola; order Entomobryomorpha; family Paronellidae; genus Cyphoderus; species Cyphoderus albinus. Next base: position 8,286 of record VYYJ01002774.1, on the reverse strand, counting down.
GCATGGAAAAGCAAAGGGATGATGCTTTCATGTACGAGATCTTTTCAACTTAGGATCATCATCTAACATCATCAACTCTCTTCTTCTCTTTTCCTCGCTTATCATCACGAAACACCTACGAAAATATATGCGTGTCCTGTTCGTAGACACCCTTTCGGTCAGAACTCAGAACGATAGTCAACATTATCCATTCAACTTTCAACAGTGCGATATTAATGCTTTCGGTAGGCTGAAGCATCATAGATACTTACATCATCAATTCAGCAGACCGATTCTTAGGGCTAGCGCTACATCCGCTTCGCATGGAGGTATAATGTAAATACCTACGAAAGGCAGGCAGGCTGGCTGAGACTGAATGAGTTGAGGGAAAGAATGAATTGGGCATTTATGCTGTGTGTGTGATATCATCGTAGAGTCATAGTGGCATAGTGGCAGGTTGTGTTTTTCTCCATTTTCTCTCCACACATAATGCGATAAATGTAGTAGTAGTGCACCATTCTGTCCTTTCTCTGAATAAGTGTGCAGGCCGAGCAGAAGCAGTAAGATGGAACATCTCATCACATTACCTATAACTTGTAGTAAAAAGACCCCTCTTCTTTTCCTTTCTGCCATATAGAAATATAACACACATGGAAAAGAAACCAAAAGAAGAGCTGAGCCAAAGCCATAGCCACACGACAAGACATAAAACGGCGGCGTCGACGCTGCTGCTGCTGCAGAATAGTATAGAAGCGAGAGAAAAGCAACAACTTCGAAAAATATTCTAACAAAACAGCTCGTCTTTCTTTCTTTCTTTCGCAAACCATACGTTCACATGCCACGAGAAGGAGCAACAGCAGCAGCTGCACCAGAACCAGAAGCCAAGCGAGTTCCATTTGTCCTGCCTGACTCAGTCTTGAATAGAACACCACCAAATTTCATAAGAGTGAGAGAGAAGATACAAGCATACAGCAAATAATACTGCATTAGCTGGCGCTTGCTGTTCCTCGTTGAACAAAACGTGTTTTTTCCTCTTTTTTAATCATTTCACCAGAGTCTATAGTGTTGTTTGTGCTTCACACACACATCACATATCTGCTCGTGTATGTACTTAAATTGGACTGCAGGTTTATTCCAAGCTGCCTTCTTCTTGTTGTCCTCAACTTTACCTCGTGAATACAAAGGAGCAACACACGAAGAAAAGAGTCACAGCACATGCAAGAGAAACGGATACATGCACCAGGCACCAAGTAAGATCTGTAGTAGTCGTAGTAGCGTAAATGTAATATCCTTTACAATAATAACTCGAACAGGATAATCATCATCGTATTAATATCGTGTAGCGCTCATTACAAGAAACAGGAGGTCTCATGAGAGATTTAAAAAGAGAAGAAACCCAAAAAATCGTGTGTGTCGCCCCGCATTTATTTCACCTCCTCATGTATTTACTCGCATGTGCAATGAGTAATGACGAGATGTACACACGAAATCTAAAGTGAACACCTACAAAATGAAGAAAAGCTATGCAGGTTGACAGGCAGAAAGGCATCACATCACATAACATTCTTCTTTTCTCTGTTTCGTGTCGTCCCTCGTGATGAGTGAATTCATTTATTTCTTTTTCGCCCCAAGTCCGCACATCACTCGGGTAAATCAAGCTAGTACCTCTTTGCATTAAAATGCAATAATGTAGAAAAACCCATATCATTTCGGCTAAGCAGATGCATATTATATATAAACATGATGTACAAACATCCGTAGTTTTTTTAAACTCTCCATGTCCATAATGTATGGACATTACTTATGTAGCTGGTTGGTCAAGTATAACAATGCGTGTAGTAAGCCTAAATTGTCTGATATGAGTGTGTGTGACTGTGATGTGCATGCTTGTTCCGTGTTTTCCATGAAGTTGTTGATAATCATATCCCATTAGGCTTTTTTAGTCTCGATACAAACAGCTATGAAGCAGGTTTGTGAAAGGATTCTCCTACAAAAAGTTTTGATACACACCGTGCAGGAATGAATGTTCTTCGGGTTTTTTAGTTTGTGTGTTGTTATTTTCTTTTTTTTAAAGTTCATTTTCAATTTCATCATCATCACACAAGAGAACTTAAAACTGAATACTGAAAGAGGTATAAATAAATACTTTTCATCTCATTTATTAGACTCTTTTTGCACTTTTCCATCCGGGCTATTTGCCCAGTTATTTACCAAAATATTTTCGCTTGTAAAGTTTAGTAGTTGTAAGAAGGTGGTAGGATTAAATGATACGGCCATTTAAAAGAACTAGCCAGATAATTATAAAATATCATTTGCTTCTTTCTGCTGACGAGACGATGAAGATCGGGTGGAGAGAAGTAATAATCGTTAAACCAATTTTTACTTTTTCTTTGAGGTAGTTAAATAATCTTGTGTTGATCTCATGTGTAGCTGATGTTAAGTAAATAAATAGTGGAACAGGAGAGAGAAGGGAAGAAAACAATGAACAATTTGACTGTTATTGTGAACGAGCCATGTATTGTTATTGTGAAGCAATTAGAGAATAAAGAGGATCCACAATCTTATCAATTCATTATTGCCGACATAACTTTAATGATAATCCTGTGAAGAGAGAAATGAAAAGGCTTTATTATAACTATAACATGCAATTTTTAGTAAAAATCTTTTACGCTTTTGTGGCCATTCCGATTACCTGTTCATTGTACCACGATTTCTTCGAAATAGGCGTAGAGAAAGATGTGTAATAGGAAAAAGAAATAAGTGAATTTTATGTGTAACTCTTAGTTTTATTCACTTTTTTCGGTTGAAGAAATAGTAAAAAATTGTTTCATAAAAACTGCGAACCACTCAAAAAATGGGAAGGCGGAGAATGAAGATTATGTAATTTTTCCTCTTTTATTCGTTATTATAAACATTCATGATAAAATCTTGCTTTTCTCTCTCCTGTCCGTTCTTTTTGTTGGTCCATCATCCATGCTTCCTTACCACCTCCACTAGTCCGTTCAGTCGATCTACCACTTTAGCAAACTTATGAGAAAATTAAATGGCAGGGATGAAGAAAGAAAGAGCTCCCCTTTCATGTTGCAATTTTAATTCGAGCTGCTGCTAGTTAAAGTGCAAAGCTAGAAATTAGCGGTATAGTAATATAATTCATTCCCTAATAATGGATTAGCGTCAGCCGTCTGGTGTCTAGTCTGCGCAGTCTACTAGCAGACATAATTGCCAGAAATTTAAATTATTACCGTTTTTATATTAATGATCCTTTATCCAATTAATTATTGCAGGTGAATGTTAATAGAACTCTACGGGTGGTACTTGCCGACTTGTAACTATTAAAGTTAGTTGCATGAAACACGAGAACAGACTTGTTATCTTCAACGGAGCATTAATCAAACAATCCCTATTCAAAATTCATCAGTGTTTATCGTGACTGTGACTTAAAAACTGAACTCAAGCGCAAGACGCAAAGAAAAAAAAGTAAATGTGAGTGATTTTTTTCAATCATTGTTTCGCGGTGCTCTAAAGGAAATTGTACAATCGACACTTGTTTTGTAATTCAAAGAAACAGTTCTTGCCAATCAATCAATTAAATATTATTTATGATCAATCAATCTGCTAATGTCAGTGTCAACAATGACAATCAGTTGTAACGTTATAGCTTTACGAAAGTTCCGTTTGAAAGTGAATAGATGACGAATGAAATAAACTCTTCATCGGGCTCCACTTAATCGCTACTCATGCTACGTTCGGTTCATTTTTTCTTTATTGCATTTGATTAATTGCCCGCTGCTGCATTTTGACATTGACTGAACAAGGGTAATTAAATTATTTTTATTAGTTCATTCTTCGTTTGATAAAAATAACTGCACAAAGTGATTTACAGAAACTGCTCCTCCATGAATGTACTCCTTAAGAATCATTTTCTTTGAAAAAGTTCAGCATCTAACTCTTTGTGACATTAAGCAACGCAGCGATTGCGACGCTTCAATTGAAAGCATCAAAACTCAAAATATTTTTTCCTCCAACTGTCAGTGATTTTGCTGCAAGATTTCACATTGCAAAATTTTTAAATTGGTCCACTTAAAGTGAGAGATCGTGGCAATGCAAGATATATATCCAGACGTCGTGACGCCTGACCTGTTGGTCAATGAAATACTTCGTGGACTACCGTGTGATGTCAAGAGCAAGAAAGTCCCGTCGAAATCATCGTCGTCATCAGGTATAGGGGATGACTTCGAGGCCACAGAAGGGGATGAAGATGTGGTGATGGGCAAAAGCGCTTCTGTCTCATCTTCAAGGGCAATGTCAATTGAGGAAGTGGACGATGACGAAAGTTCCACCCCCGCCACTGAAAGCAATTTGGCTCAACAGGGGTACAATGAGGTAGTTATTCTTGACTGTCAGAATCCTTCAGACTTTCATGAATGCCACATCAGGGGAGCTATCAATGTTACGTTTCCAGCAATACTCATTCGCCGCATTGCTGCAGGTTTGTAGAAAACTTTTCTTTTCTTACTGTGAAATTGCTTTTAACGCTACTTTATCCTTGTAGGGACTTATTTTATAAAAACAAAAAATGTTTACAACTTTAGAAAACGTCTAATGTAATTAATGAATAAGGCATGGAAAACAACTATTAATTTACTTGAAAATAAAAGTTTTATAAAATCAGTCCCAACTCCCAACACCAAACTCGAAACTAATAACCCCCAGCATCGGGGTCTTGTGAGAGTACATAGCAGCATCCGTTTCTTTCTTGCTCTAAGCGAATCTCTTGGGTAAATACAAATAGTAATTAAAGTGTACACCTGGAATTATTTTGTAACAGGGAAAATCGACCTTTTCGAAAGGTCAAAGGAACTAAAGGCCAAAGTCTCCAATGCCAAAATTGTTTTCGTCGTGTATGACTCATTTTCGAAAGGGATTGTAGCAAATGCAATCTGCACCCCGATGGAGTCGTCGTCAACTGCTTCCACTCTACCTGATGACACTGCCAATGCAGGAACCTTTGCTGGAGTTAATAGTCAACTGACTGCTCCCAGTTCCGGAGCAGGAAACGCTGAGCTTTCCGATCTCGTTAGTGTAGTATCAAAGAAATTAGCTCAGAATGGATGTCGTGTGGCCACTTTGAAAGGTAACCAAAATACTAAATCAAATTTTGAGCTTCGTTAATTAGGAAGAAACCACAAAACCAAATCATACCATTTTATGTTAGCGTTACCGTTATTTTATCACGTCATAACGTATCAAAGCGTAATTTGATACAGCTCATTATTAATTTATTAAAACATATTGTGCATAAAATGATTACAGGAGGTATTGCAGCATTCAAAGAACTGTATCCAGAATGGATAGAGACACCAGAAGCCAAAAACTCTTGTTCATCCACGAACCCAGCTTCCAGTGACGAGCACAGTACAGAACTGGGGGAAGTTCCTCTTTTAGGCTTAGGAAGTCTTGCATCTCTGCGGATCCAAGATGATCCTGATACATGTGATTCCTCCATTGGGCTGGACCTTGATGATGTAAGTCCTCTCATTTTCCTCGTCATAATCACACGCTTCCTCTATTCATTTTTTCAATATAAATATAAATTAATTTCCTACGACAGGATAAAAAGTATGTACAACTTTGACCTTTCTTCGCCTTCGTTTCCTGTTTACGTGCCTAACTGATATAGTAGGCGAAGTGAGCCACTACATGCATGCATATATCAATGTTACAATGTCGCGACTTTGGTAGAGCCGCACTATATCATTTCAGCCAGTAGTTTATTATTTCAGTTTGCAGAGCAGACACATTTTTTGATTGAACTCATAGACAAGGCGTGTTGCGCAATCTGCTCTGGTAAAAGTATTAATTAGTATTAGCTGCCAAAGGTATTTATTGCTAACAAAAAAGAAAGTGACATTTTATATTAGACGCTATTGAAGCAGTTTCGCAGAAAATAGCCCTGCAACATCCTGTTTCAACAGACTATTTGGGTATTGACGCTGCTGACGATAATAAAAAGGCTCTGGCTGTTCACCATTTATTATTTACTTTCACAGAGAAAATTATTATAGCATTACGTAATATATATTATCATTGTGTTCATTGTAAACATTTTATTATTTGACTTTTGCTCTTTTATCATCGTCGTCATCACCAGCCGGAGAATTACATAGAAACTTTTTGAGTATTAAAATCTTGTTGTAGGAATGATAGCAGACGCCACTACGCCACCCTCGCACTTACTCATTTATGCATGAATGGCGTAATTGAAGTTCTCTTCCAGTTCACTTATTCACGACTTTTTGACTTTCATGATAAAAGTGATATGCCTCGGATCATAATAACAGCAGGAGCTACAACAAAACATCTTTTTAGTACTTACATCATCTCTCGCCACGCCAATTCATTCTAAAGACAATATTTATAAGCTGCGAAAAAGATGAAAATGGTCGTGAAAACAATTGTAATTTCAGTGCTGAAGAAGACAAAAAAGGCATTAGAGTTAGTTTCTTCTCTCCTGTTGTCTCTCTTCAAGAAATTTCATTCGTGGTGGCAAATGGGTTGTTTAATGCTACGGAACGATTTTCATTCCGCTTTTTTTCAAGGTTGAGTTCAGAAAGCTGTCTGACTCACTCAGTTGAGTAGAAAGGAAGCCTCATACTCCGCGCATACTTGAGCGGACCCGGCACGACGCCCACGCTTTTTATACTATACAAGGTGAACCACACAACTTTTGCACATCCAGGTTTTCCATTTCTTTTGCTCCGTCTTAAATACCTACATCTCATCGCAATCGCTACTTCTGCTCACTTAGCTATTTAGGTTTGAGTGTGAGAGAGATTCACATTTCAATTTCCATTCCAGTACTCCCTTTCCTAATGCTGAGCCACAAATCATGAAAATGGCGAGTGCTTCTGGTTGGTTCCAATTCCACAGCCATGAAGTCATTCATAATATGCAAGACGTAAAATAATATTAGAGTAAATTGATAAATGTGAATAACTAATATCAACAGATAAATCTCGAGTAGAGATGCCATATTCGGTTTAGAGATAAAATATTGCTGGAAACGTTTTAATGACATGATCACTGAATGAATACACAATTAGTTTAATTGAAAACACTTAAAGTTGTAAAAAATTATGCGATGGCTGAAATGTTTAAAGGTTGTTGTAACATTTCACACAATATAGTATAATGTAATAATAACCGGAATGTAGGTAGATATGTGTATGGATAAGCATACATCATCTGCCTATTTAGTATGTAGAGTTGAACCATATTGCGCCTTACCACACGAAACAGACTTTGCATGTCAGGATAAGTTTAGTAACAAAAAAAGTTACAGCGTATAAATAGGTTTTGTGTGACTGGTGAGGATAGGGAAATGTGGCTTGTCCTGAGTTGGCAAAAACATATTACATATGAATGACCATTGAGAAAAGTTTTTAAGTATGCGCCCAAACGACAAATGCAAATATCGTTTCTGTTTTTTGTAAGAGAGACACTGAGCGAGAAAAATGAATGAAACGCAAAACAGTACGAGACTGGATAGGATGTTTTTTCTTGAATGACGATTGAAACTCTGAGAAATTGATGAATGAAATGAACCAGGCTTTTTCATTCATACACATCATATCATGGTCTTACGTATATTTACCATAAATGTACAACAAAACAGTTGATTACGTATAAGAAAGTGTTTTTTACATACATGCCTACTTTTGGTGACTTCTTTTGCCTTTTTATCTTCAAGTTGGAATTTCCATTCTCACTGATTTGCTTTAGAAATGGTAGGACACGATCACGAAATGATACTTGATATTTGCTGATTAGAATTCTATACTTTAAAATCTTTTCATCCTAACATCAACTTTTATCTTTTCTCAAACAACAAAATAATGTGAGTTGACTGCAATATACCAGTAGACTGATTATATTAACTAGAGTTCAACATTTTAATATTCGACTGTGAAGTGGAATCTTGAGTAGGATGAAAGGGAATGAAGCAATGTCAGAGGATGTTTGAGTGGAAACAGAGAATGGAATGACGTATGTCTTGACAGAATTAGTTTTACATATGTTGATGTGCTGTGATGTGATCCAGAGACTTGTTCACTTTATTACATTCAACAGCAAATTCAAATGTTTATTGAAATTGAAAAGGCCTTTACAAAATTCTTTCCTGTTTTATGACTTTAAAACTGATTATTGCTTCTTGACAGCTTTTGTCACACTTTGTCTTATGTGAATATTCCAAAATTTGAGAAGATTCAAATTGGGATAGCAAGTAATTTCTAGGATATTTCTGTC
>VYYJ01002773.1:0-19575 GCA_021029165.1 Cyphoderus albinus | reverse complement strand
TTGGGAGAGGAAAACCAAATTCTACATTCACCAGACCAAGTGTTCCTCGATTAGAACTAGCTCCTGACTCTGGAGTAATTAATCAAAGTCAACAATTCAGTGAAGCTGCAGTTAATTCTTCCCCGATCGTCGAGACAGTCACCTCACCGCCAGCATCAGGTTCATCTCATCCAGTCGCTGTGTCAACACCAACAACAGTCCAAATAAATAAGGAACCTCCACCCTCCGGTTTATTTCTTCCACTGTTGGCGTCACCGTCAACATCGTCAGTCCAAAATGAAGGTGTAGAAACTCCGGCGACGGGAGGACTAACAAGTAAGCCTAAAAATAATACATTCGTTTTACTGACATCAAATAGAAAGAAATCTAAATTAATTAAATATACTTATTCGTTGCTGTTTAGAATTTGAGAAAACGATTTTAAGACAGCTGACTTTGCTCCAAGAAGATGTGACGAAAATTCTACTTGCCATTTCTGCTAATTCAAGCGTAGCAACTGAACCAGACACACTTCCGGTGACTTTGCCTGTGCAAACTGTGGAAGATTACAACTCATTGAACATTTGGCTAATTGAGAATCAAAATCGGCAAAAACTTGTAAAGAAAATATGTTACTTTTTTGCGCATCTAGTTCAACCACACAAAACACTTTAACGTTTGTAGTAATTTCAATAATTAACTCCCTTTTTATAAATTTTCTCGGACAGGTTGCAATCTTGAGTAGAATTGGAGGAGAAGATTGGAAGTCCGTAATTCGTGGAATCCTTTTCCGTTTAATTGGACCGGATCTCAATGCTAAAATGAATTTTAGTGGAAAATTAAAGAAGATTTCGCTTAAGGATACTAACGTACACAAGACTGTTTTGGGTAATTTTGAGTATCTACTAATATATCTTATGGCTTACGTTATTTACAAAACGTAAATAAACAAGAATTTAATAAACTTGTTTTTTAGAAGCAGCACGATCTTGTCCCTTACTCAAGGGGTTCACAGACCATTCCCTGGGAAAAGTTATTTCAAAGTGGCTCAGCGGTTTTACTGATCGAGGTGGAGGCAGGGACGAGAAACGCCAAGCCGGTTCCTCGAACACGGACTCAGCGTAGAAGAATTCCACAAAAATTACAAAAATTAATCAAAAATGCAACTGAACATCAACGTGTTATTTCCAGCTCAAGTTCATCTCAAGCATCATTAATTCAAGAAATNCAAGAAATTGATTATGAAATACCAGATGTTGAATTTTTAAGTGAAAGTGAGAATGCAAATATTACATGCAAATTCTTAAATCGTTAGTGAAAAAACGATATTGCCAGTTAGTTCAAGTCGCCAAAAAAATCGAAGAAAGAAAAATGTATATGGTAAATTCGGATAGCATTACTAAATGTCCAATTGAAAATAGGATAACAACGAACAAAATTATTGTTAATAACGTGGTGTTTAGTTCCACTAAGGGTAATAATTGCTTTTTATTTAAGAATATGATATTAATTATTAAATCATTTGAATGTTACTGTAGTGGGGAATACAATGGTAATGCTATGTGTGCGGTTTGTAGCAAGTTTTCGTTACAACAATACCCGGTTGACAGTGCAAAATTAAGTATATATGAAATAGAAGAAACTGAAAACTTAATTTCAGTAGCTGTGAACGAATTAATGTTTAAATGCGTACTATTACCTTCTTAATAACCGGTTTCTGTGTATTCCGTTTACAAAAAAGATTTAGAAATGTTTTCATTATATTGTTAACATAAGCTCGCGTATTTTTAAATAGTATGTATAAAAATCAATAGTTCTATTAAATTGTTATTATTAAATTCAATTGTATCAACAAAATAAAGGTAATCAATCATTAAAAAATGTATATTTGATTAATTGTCATCGAATGAACTTGCATTGAACGGAGGATCGTCGGGCAATTGCATTTATGAACTTTACTATCGTCGGCGTGATAATGGGCCAAGAACGCACTCATCCGCATGAACGTATGATAATCTTCGGCTCGTTGTCGGCCGGACAACGAATTGATCGGCATTGTCGGGTATTGCTTGGCCGGTTGGCCAAAACCGATTATCGGCCGATGATAATAGCGTTAACGGGCCGGTAACCACCCGAGGATAATGTGCTATTTGGGCATGAAGAAGGCGAAATAAACGAAATAGAAAATTCATTAATCTCTCTTTGCTGAAATCTTTATTCCAGATTCAAGTCAAAACGTTTGACTCAAAAGCTGCTAAAAGTAATTTCAGTTTTTATAATGACTTCCTCTCTAATTAAGGCTATCTTCTATTATGTCTATATATCTGTAATTATGAATTATGGACGCTATCAAAATTAATTGTCTTATACTTGAGACCATTACGTTTTTCCCTGATAACAAAATAATTGCTCTATAAATAACTCAATGCAACATAATGCATTCGCAATCTACCGTTGGACGAATCCACGAATCGCATTACCCCTTACTATAAATAAGCAATCATATTTAATACAGCTTGTGTTGTGTTGTTACTTAATTTAAATTGTCCGTTAAAATGAAAAGTACATTAAAACTGACCGTTGTCATTTTAATTCTATTTTATTTCACCATCGAGAAATTAAATGGGTATAAACACAACAGAACCAACAGACTTTTTTCAAAGCAGTCTTGGAGAGGGCCGTCTTGTTTCGCCGTAGTGGGTAACTGCACTTGATTAAGATAGAAGAAAACTAAATTTTAAAGTTATTAGTTAAAAATTAAACAGATAATTATTAACATTAATACCTTTATTTGAATGCAATACAGTTAGAAGTAAACCCGGCCGATGTCCAGTTCCAGTGTCTATAACTTGCACGGAATGTCGTGACTACTGTAAAAGGGACAGGGACTGTGAAGGTGACCAGAAATGCTGCCGTCAACCGACGTGTGGAAACTGGTGCAAGGCGAAGATGAAGCATTAAAAAGGGTTAATTATTCTTTATTTAATTTTCAATAATTTTGTTTATACTTTATTATAAACAATTTAATTGTCTTTTGTGGCACAGTAAAAAAGTCAGTTTAAAAAACTTAAGAAAATTTCTTGTCAGTCAAGTTAAAATTATGTTTTGTAATTGTAACAAAATAGAGCAGAGCATTATTAAACATATCATTGAATTTGTAATAGTGTTTAATGTTGTTTATAAATTTAAATATTGATGATAAAATGCTAACTGGAAGTTTAAAATAATTTTAAGTAAATAAATGTAAAATCAAAATATAATAATATTGAATAAAATACATGTATCCACTGCTAAACTACAGTTTACATATTTCATTCACATTTGTTACTATCAAGCAAAACAATTTAATAACCTAGGAAGATTGGATTGCGAACTCTATAGTATTATTTTATATAAAAAAATTATAATGAATAAAATTAATTTTGTATTAATATTAATTAAACATTTTCGGCAAAAGCTGGCAAGTATTTGAAGTAGAGATTTAGGAAAAGTCAAAAAAAGGTCCTTTAAGGGCTGCAGATACTTCATTGCAATTTGCAATTTTCTCCAGCTCCCCTTCTGGAAGAAAAAAAGTATCTTATTTAAACACTGCTAACAAAGTAACTGCAAACTGTAATATTATGTTATCAATATTAATATTAAGTGTATTATGATATGATGTAATATTAATATTTATTTTTATTAAATTACTTATCAACGGCGATAATGTAGTTCGTTGACTGCGTTGGTGCAGTTTCCGGGTACAAATCGAACACCATTATGCATAACTGCATGTGGTTGTACGTCATTGATGAAATCCAGTTTTACTGGGATTTCTTCACCGTTGGCGTTTGTCTGTTGGGGCTACAAAAAAGCATTCAGATATTTATTTTCTATTGTTACTAATGCTTTCACCACACTGATAATATAGTTTTAAATTTAGTATATAAATTAGAACATTTCTTATTTTAACTTTATAAATAATAGTTAATCAATATCAATATTAATACTTAAATACTTAATCAATATCAAATTGACATCCGTCAACTCACTAATATCCAAAAGCGGATCCTAACACACCGGCCCGCTGGAATTAAAACCGGCTCCCGCATTCCTACAGTAAAAGCATGTCCTCGACGGACAACTGTTTCCTGTGTGATTCCTGAGTAAATAATTTTCTCCTCCTGCTGCTCGAATAAAATTTCACTCGAAATTTTAAACTTGTTTCCGGGTGACTGCGCGCTCACGCCCACAAATCCTACACCTATAGTAGCTCGATTTCTCGGTCCACAGAGAATCTAGGGGTTTTAAAACATGCCTAATTTTATTTCGCAAATTTTATTTTAATTTGTGAACTAAAACACTACAGAACTGGCGTTACCGCACGGCGAAGGAGGCGCCGGAGTAATCCCGTCCCTCATTGTTCACCTTTCCCGGTCGTACCAGAATGAAATGTGGCGAATCCATTTTTCTGAATCACCATAATGATATTTTTTATACAAAAACTCATGTATTTTACAAGATATTAACTTTACCACACTAATCTAACTATCACTAATTTTGTAATCAAGTATTTTTAATTTACCCAGAAATATAAATAAGTTGAATGCAATCAAAAAGTAACTAAAATAACTTGCACTTGTATTTTATTAATTTTTACTGCTGCTTTTCTTCAGTCGAAGGGAAGATCAGAAATGAGAAAGTCTTCACAGAAGATGCATATTATTATGCATGCATACACGAATCTAGAGTAGTAGCTCGAGCTCGAGCCTCAGTTTGTGAATGTTATCTCACTACGTGATCTATTGACGCTAGTTGCTGCTCAAACAACAGAATATCTTCCAGAAAAATTATGAGTCATTTCGTTGCCGATTCTTTCCACAAAGTATTATAGCGAAAGTGAAGCAAAATGTTTTTATATAAAAATATTCCTTGACCACACGCTTTCAGATAAAGTGAACCTGTACAGTGATACATACATATGCTACTTATGCTGTAAACCTTAAACTGTGAGTTCCTTGAGTGGACAATCCTACGAATCCTACCTACGTTGCATTGGGAAACAAAACATATAACCCTATTTAAAGTGGTGTGACAGAACTGCAGTCCAAAATAATTTTTAAAAAAATTTCATCTTTACTTACTGCAATATGCACTACGACTTGGTCGAGTTGAGTTTTGGTTAATCTCGGACGAGATAATCATAACAGAAGATGATGATGACGTGATGTGAGTCTCGCTCTTGCTTGCACCACAGCCGCAGCCGTGAGCATATTGGCACCCTTCCTTACTAAAACTGTCCTGGACTGGACTGATGTGCATCACATTAGTATTTGTTTCTTGATTTTATTATATTGCAAAGAAACGAAGACAAGACTTTACATATTGTGAAAGGGTTGAGAGCTTGCTGACTGAAGAAAAATCCAAGTTTTGGCGAGAAGTGGTCAAAGCAATGCTTTTGATGATATTATTATGAGTTAATGACGATGACTAGTATAATGTATGCATACATATGTGCATACACTGACTGAAAAAAATTTGTGCTTTGTTTAATTCATGCTGGTCTTTGTTTATATTTGGAATGGCGAAAATCACGATAATCAATGAACTAGAGTGTGGCTAAATTTAATTTACAAAAAAATGAGTTTTCAATAAATGGCAAAAGACTTTGTGACTTATACAGATTTTCATTTTTCTCTGTGGGATGGAATTAACGTTTTTTCTTTCATTCTGCTGAAATGTCATGAAATAAAAATTATCAATGCAATCACCTGGACACATTTTTGATCTTGAATAATCAAATGTTTGCTAGTAATCTGACCATCATCCAAAATAAAAATTTAATTCTATAATTTTAATTTGGTATGGAGAAAGGCGGAAGGCTAAGATGTTCTGGGGGTAAATGATGATCTCAGCCAGCAGTAGCAAATACAATTCATGTACAATTCTCCGAAACATGTGAAACAGTACAACAACAAAATTTCTTCTCTGTCGAATTTTAGCAGGCGTGTGGAAAGGTAGTGTAATGTTTTGAACTGCGCAACGAAGCAGGAAATTGGTTTTTCTATAATCCGCCTTTTTTACATGCAACCCCGTGTAGAAAGCGATGGCAAATACTTTTGCAAAATACCTAAATGGTTTACCATGTTGAAATAAGGCGCCATGGCGCTATTGAGTATAATAGAAACCTATAGAGACGTATAAAAACATCATATAAAAATTCCAATTTAGACTTCTATTTAAAAGTTGAGTTGTTTTCCCATTTTCGGTGAAATATTCATTAGTTGGCCTATGTTGAATATACGAGGAGGAGTATACGCAAGTTTGGAAAAAGATGAATGTCACAAAACGCGGTCGTGCACCAACTTGTCACATTCTACCACAAAAGTTACCACCGTGTGAGATGCTGCTAACTCCTTACTAAAGTAAATGAGGGGTGATGAAATGAAGATGATGCTATATTGCCAGCATGACTCATGAACGTCTCAACGTATTTGGTTCACATATACGATTGTACAGTGAGAAGTGTGAGATTTGTCTTACCGCTCTGTGCTGTCGAGTTCCGAAAGAGTAGAATCCGAGCAGCAATAGCAACAGCAAAATTGAAATCAAATTGTTTAATTTTGTAATGGTAATTTTTGTATGGGTGCGGTGAATTTTTTTAGAAACGGCCATTGAACTAAAAGGACCAATTCGATTTACGAAATGCAAGTTATATGCTATTACAAAACATAAAGTTGCCCTATTCTCTACAGAGTTTCGAATTAAAATTAAATTGAACGATTAAATAAAAAATTAAATGAAACCACCAAACTCATCGATAGTACAGGTTTATGAAGCTAAAATTTTATTAATAATTGAAGCTGAAGCATGATTCAACCTTTATTAACAATTAATTTACTCGCCACGGATATTGTTGATACAATGCTAGGAATTCAAATAAAATTTGAGTTTGAGTACAATTAAAAATCGAAATGTACTTTTAAAAATATACTACTCTTTTACAATTCACCAAATAACATATTCTTTAAAACACAAGCATAACCTTAAAAGATTTTGATCCATTGACTGAAATTTTATAGTAGAATCAACGAAAGTCGTCACTTTGAAATAATTATAGACAATACGTCATAATTTCATTATATCAAAACAGTCACATATTATTAGTTAAGTTGAAAATCAAAAAGTCACGGACAATATCGCAACAAAAGAATCCTGAATACAGGACATTCACCAAAATTTCTCGAAAGGATAATCCAGGTCCAGACTCCGGAAATTCATTGGGAGTCTGTTCAACTTCTGTCCTGCAAGAAAAAATATATCTGATAAAAGAATGGTCAAGATAATTGTGAATATTAATTATGACAAAATAATACTTGAATAATAAAAGTAAAATTCTTACTCGTCGTTCTCCACACAGCGGAAGTGCAGCTCATCAACTGCGGACACAGAGTTCCCCAAGACAAAAGTCACGCCGTCATCATGGTCCAATGACATTGGCTTAACGCCCTTGAGTGTCTTCAGCTTGACGGGCTTTATCTTTCCATGGTGGTTTGTTTCCTGTGGCTGCAGAATAAGTATGCATATGTCATCAATTATTTTAACGGCTTATTTATTTACGTAGGTACAAAAAATATTTGTCAGTGCGACATTACTAGAGTAAACTATTATTAATCACTTATCGACACTCAATTATAACATTAATAATCAATATCAATTAACTCACGTAAATCCACATTTTAATCACCACAAAATAGTGGCTTGGAATTCGAACCGCCCCACCCAATCCAAAACTAAACCCCTTTCCTCTGTTGATAACTGCGTCCTGTGTGAAAAAACGCGGAAATAAAACTTCCTCTTCATTTTTGCCGTCGAATTCTCCGGTTATCTCCACCGACAAAATGAAACGGTTGCCGGGGGATTTATCGTCAATCCCGACGAAGCCAATTCTGTGGAGATCGATCTCCTTGTCAACGTAAAACCTATGGATTAAGCTTGGCACTAGTTTAACATGGTCATTTTTTATTTGCAAAAAAATTATGTGCTATAATATTAACTAATAGTCAGAAATTCAAAGGCACATTCAAAATTGGAAAGCGAAACACTGAGTTTATGCATATAAATTGGTCATGATAAGGTAACGATACTGTACCGCTAATCTAAGGCAGCAATGCTAACGATATGTTAATGTGTTGTAAAGTCCAGGTATTTATACTATAAAAATGCAGTGACTACCTTAGCGCGAAGGACGCCCCAGAATAATCGACACCATTCCCGTCGCCGTTTACTTTTTCTATACGTTTTAGTATGGAGAGTGGCTGTGGGGTTTTCACTTCCTCCATGGTCACAGAAACAGCACAATCTGCCATTTTCTCCACTCACATTCACTAAATAAAACTGAAACTACAAAGTAATGTAGATAGTTTAGTAGTAGTGGTTAAAATGCTATATAGCAATTAAAACAAAAAATTGAAATGACTAAATTTTTATTTATGCCTTTCTACAACCAAAGGGAAGACGAAAAATGAGAAAATCTTCATAAGAAAATAGATTTTTTTATAAGGTTATGTTGCTTGGTATATATTTTTACATTTAATGCGAAGTGGCTCGAGCAAAAATGGTCCATAAATCAACGACGCGAGAAAAGATCACTTTGGGAATGGAATCTTCATTTATGCTGTGTATTACGTGAAACTCAAATTGTACTCAAAGAAAGAAATGCGTGTCGCAAAATGTATGAGAAAGTTTGTTGGAAATTCGAAGCTGGCAAAAAGTCCAATGGTGAAATTGAAGCAAAACGTTTTTTCTACATATGTATAATAGCAATAAGGCAAGGTATTCTAATATTTGACCATGCTCTCTTAGATGAAGTAAAGGATAAATTTATATAATCTAATACATAAAGCATAATCTCATATGTGCTAATTTGCAGGGTCTATCTGTATCAAAATCTTCAGTAGGGGAAGAGAGCTTGGGGTTTTGTCTAACCCCACATTCCATTTAATATAATATGTAGAATCGCGAGTCCCTGCCGATGATAAAACCACTGTGTATTTATTCCCATCCGCTGCAAAAACAAATGATGGAAACAATTATGTTCATTCTTAACTACAACAGGGGGACGACTCGCATAATGTACATATATACATACTTATGCAACATGAGATAATATTACTTTGTGTCACAAAGTTTGTGAAGTTGGGTGGCCGTTAATCTCGGACCAGATAATAAGAACAAGTTAGATTATATGAGTCTTGCACTAGATCCTAGCTTGCACCCCTGCCTTTGCTTCCTGCTAGCATTCAGTACATTAAAATCATATTGTACGTTACTGAACATGTTTATCACAATTATGGCGAAGATGAGAATCATCAGTGTTTTTGGCTGCATCTCTTATTCATGCAAGACATTCTTGATTACGTTCTTCGAGACAAAGCAGATTAGTGTATATCAGTATATCAAAATTGTCTCATGTTGTAATCCTTGGATTTCACTATAAAAGTGCTACATGGTACAAAGCACAAAGCATCTGAATCTGCGAGGTATAATACAGGCCATAGTAAAAATGTGAACTGACTTTGCTAGTGTATTGCGAAGGTGCTGTAGGGAATCAAACGACGAGAGGCGAGAAAAGTGTGAAACGAAAGTGCAAAAAAGACACAAAGACATGTGACAAAGGAAAAAGCAGGCTTGTGTCGAAATTGTGATGAACTAAGAAATTAAATCGCGATGATAAGACCATCTGTTAAGAATGTGACTGAACTTTGGCTTGTTTTTTATTTTTATTTGGGATGATAGATTGTCATGAGTTTGCACTGATGGCGTTAATGAAGTTATATTGCTGGTGGGCCTAGCCATGCTGCTAAATCTATTGTGTGCTTTTACTTAGTTTAATTGTGAAACGTTTGCAGGTTCTTCAATGGCTTGCTGTAGTTGGAAGGTTTTTTTGCGAAAGAAGGCATTTCATTAAAACAATTTTGAAAGGTATCAAGGAATCAAATGTTTAAACATTAATAGCTCTCATTGTGAAAAACGAGGAACATTTCATTCCTGTAATTGATAGTTTGTACATTTAGGACGGTTTCCGCCTTTTTACCATCTACTAACTACTTTACTGATATGAATGTGGTAATGGTTGTCACGAAGAGTTTCTATCTCGGGCGCAGCAATACTGAGTTTACACTGGAATCGTATCTGGTGAACCATTGCAATGTAAGATTTTGTAAAATTTTAACTGGATGCAATTACCATTTTAATGTTTAAATGACATATATTTTAGCACCTTGTGAACACCAAGAATTTAATATGTACTTGAATTAAAAATATTGTTAATCAAATTGTGGGGAAAATCAATTAAAGCAGCATAAGAAATTTTAATTTGAACAATCTGTGAATGAGCAGTTATCTACGTTACCAATATCTATAACATTGTCTCATTAATAATGCTAATAAGCATAGCAACCCATTTCTCCTTTGGAACACCATTACCGTTATAATAAATCTTATGATATAATATGTAATTATGCAATTCACAAATTCCATGTCTTAACATTATTATAAGATTTGCCACTTTCGCACGTAATATAATCATTTGTCGGAGGAAATATTTTAATTCTCGAAGCAATGGAATTTTTTATGTGATTTAATTCATTCAAAAAATTTACCGACAGATTTTTTCTCTTCAATGCACATTCGCTCAACCTTTTACAACCATGGCAGTTTCTATCTTCAACTTTATTGCAACTTTGAAAAACAACTCAAGTGAAGATGTTAGAAAACTCATTTTCGTAGAGTCGTTCTATAAGTTGTTTGTTTGATCATGCATATGTATACATATACATAAAGTACTTACAAGCAGAAGCACTGTACAAGTCATGAATTGACCAAGCCGTCTAAATGAAACTATATAATGTGTAACCACATGGAACGAATGGAACGATTAGTTGGGTATAATATGGACAAATCTTGTCGTAAAATTTATCATGTATCATTATTGATATGTATGTATATTTAGTTTGATTATATAAAAAGTTTTGTTCTCGATTCAGCTTAAAAATGCAATAATAATCACATTTCAATGCGATGCGATTACCAACGCACGCAAAGGTCATTGATGTTCTTGTGATAGTTTGTTTTTCGATCCATTATTTTTTCTCGCTTACGTATGCAAGTATGAAACAAGCAGTTTCTTTTTATTTTAATTTCCACCCACCAGCTTGTTCATAACCTTAAAACTGACCTGCCTTAAGAAGAAGTTTTTATTTTGCAAGTCGGCTTCAATCTAGCCTCATCATTTCACAGAATTAGGGTGGAGAAAGTTAACCGAATTAAACTGCTTTGAATTTCATTAAAACCAGAATTAGTTTCAAAAGTTTTTCTATCAGTTTTCAAATACTAACCAAAATTCCCGAAGGACTACACACTTTTCAAGGAATCAATTTTCAAAAGGTACTTAAAATTCCATTTTACTTTTTACTTGTTTATTTTATTTTATTTCTGCAAAAATATTTATTTTCTGAGTGTGATGTTTATTTATAATTTAGTTATTTGGTAGCAGATTGTAATTTAATGAATATCTTATCTTAAATACCATTCTCCAGAACTGAACCAGTTTCAGTTTTAGTTTCTAGTGAAAATTTGGTCAAAGGCAAGAGTGTTTAAAATTTACCTGATCTCTGTTTTGTTCTGTTGATTTTCTTGCAGAAATTATAAGCATGAGTGGAAACTGGCAAGGCAGCAATCTACACAAAGCTGTGGATGCAACATTCCGCAAGGCTGACGAAGTGTCGCAGAGTGCAAAGGAAAAGGCGGACGCTGCTCGCAAAATGGCAGGTCAAGCTCAGCAGAAGGTCGGCTCAGCAGTTCAGGCCACTGACGCAAAGCTTCATGCCGCTGCTGCCCAGGTTGGAAAAACTATGGCGGATTGGGGAAGTAACAAGAAAAATTAATCAGGCAAGGACCTGTCATCATGACAGTGTCATGTTACAATATATCTAATTATTCTTTATTATTCTGATAATTATTAAATATTACACACACAAAATATTATTTTACAATTTGTTTCAACACTTCAATGTGGGTTTTAGAAAATTTATTCATTAATTCTGAATTTTCTTTTCTCTTAATCAGCGTAGCATTTATTGTTTGAATTCTAAAACTTTCAGTTTTTTTATTTTGGTTTGATTTTATCAATAAATTTTTTTTCCTCCAATTTCAGCTTTCAATAATTTAATTCATTTAATTTAATTTATTTAATAATTAGCATAATTTAATTCAATTACATTGGGCTTAAAAAATTTTTTTGAATGAAATATTCATTTGTCTACTTTTTTTCATGGAAAGAAAACAAAATCCCATTTTCAGGCATGACACAGATTTATTATATAGAACCTATTCCACTACAAGATGTAACTTTTCATTTTACACTAAAATCTAAACAGGATTTACCTCCATAACTTATAAAAAGCCGAACCGTCTTTTTTCATTTCTGTTGCTATTCTAGCCTTTCTGCATCAAAGAGCATTATATAAATTATTTTTAGAAATCGCAAATTGCATACGAATAAGCAGGTCAGTTATAATTAGTTGCTGCATTGAATTCACTTGCTTCATTTTGAATTTTTCTTATTCTGGGTCACCTTAATCACGTATCACAATAGTCTTCTTTGTATTGTCCCAGAAATGACGTTTTCAAATTTCAGCTTCATCAACCTTCGTGATTCATCAGACATTCTACATTAAATCGTAATCATTAAACCAACGCATTTGCTGGAGCTTTCCAGGATGGACCTTGTTTTTCATCAATCACCCTGAAATTTATCATTTTGCAGAATCGTCAAAGTATCAATGTCATTTCATCATTTCATTGTCAACTTTGTAGGCCGAATTCACTAAATACATTAAATAGGCAAGCACCGGCTGTGATGATGTTTTTTTCAGCATAATCGAAAAAAATTTCTTCAAAGAGACATGAACAGTAGAACGATAAAGAAATATTTCATGTATTTCATTTAAACTCTATTTTATTTCAACAAAACTCTTACCAAGCAAGCAGAGATGATGTCAGAGATCGCTTTTCACAAGTATAAAGCAAAACAAAACATTCTGTTCTAATCCTTCTTGCTTATATATAAGAAAATGCTAACGTCATCAACTTCTTTAACATTTAGAAAAACAACTCTGACAAAAACTCATCGTCATAATTTAAATTTCAAACATGTTTCTTATTGTATGGAAATCAAGTGAGACAGTGAGAGCTTAATATTCGATTCCACTGAGGGTCAGGTTCAGGTTTGCATTATGAAGAACTATAGTTATAAACTATATACATACATATATGGACGTATAATATAATGTACACTACACAACAATGACTGGGATGGTCATTGACGTCTTGCACAGGGTTTAAAATATCTATGATAAAATAAGTTTGCTGACGACGAATAAAAAAAAATCATGTACACACATTTCAGTTTTAAAGTCATTTGGTTTTTCTCGCTTTGAAAACAAACTAAATCCATATAGAGAAGAGAGTTGTTGTGTTTTAAGAAACATTTAAGCAAATATTTGTTACTCGCAGACGGAAACTTAATGTATTCCTGAAATTCATGCAAATTATAAACACAAAAAAAGGAATAAATTGGAATTGATTTAACTCTCATATGAAAGAAAAAGAATTAATAGACCAAAGAATGTTCCACTCGTTCATTTCTTTATTCGCCCCGTTGAAATTCTGAAAGACCATTTTCACGTCACTGAGCACAATAAAGCAATCGCACTTTATCTGCATTTACAATGAGTGTACTATGGTAGTATTTATATTAATACATACAA
Organism: Cyphoderus albinus; assembly: GCA_021029165.1. Taxonomy (NCBI): domain Eukaryota; kingdom Metazoa; phylum Arthropoda; class Collembola; order Entomobryomorpha; family Paronellidae; genus Cyphoderus; species Cyphoderus albinus. The sequence continues at coordinate 5,785 of VYYJ01002773.1, read as the reverse complement.
TATTTTTCTTTACTGCTGAGCACTAAACGCAGGTTTTCATTTCACAACAATACAACACAACATAATTTTCAATGCTCCATCATTTTAGATAACTGCGCACATATACATCAAGGACAAAGACCACGAGCTTTCACTGTACTTTGTATTGTAGTTTTGTAACACTTTTAGCACTGGAATTATTCATATTAAGTGTCGCAAATCTGACCCGTAAGCATATTTTGCAGCGAATGAAAAATGATTTTAGGAAACAATTTGATTTTGCCTTCCCAAGTGATGACGACAGTGTTGAATGGACCCTCTCGAAGTCTTTGAGTCAAAGACTGTCCATCTGATGTCTGAGTAAGCATAAACATAATTTCATCATTTTCATGGTGCTTTGCGTGCATGCCCGTTCATGATGAAGAACGGCGTTCATCCAATGCATACTACTTCCAAGTGCAAGTTTAATTTTTATTTACCAAGAAGACACAAGGTATGAAAAAGATTTCATTTCATCATTTTCATCGAGATCGAGTTACATGCCATACATCCATTGAATTTGTCGAGCTTTCAGTTTCGTTTTGCCTGTTGGGAGAATTCGGCAATTTACTCCTTACTGTCCTTACTACTTTTCACATGAAAACGGCTTATTTTTTCTCTCAAATGACAAATGAGACACTAGAGCAGAACAACTATTGAAAGAGAAAATCATTCCAAAGTCCATCAACACTGGAGAAGGTGTGAGTGTTTACATTTATTAAAATACAAGCAACAAACGCAAGAACTAAACGCAAGAGTGAAGACACAAAACTTTCACAACTTGTGACCAGCTGACCCAGGAAACAAATTAATTAGAATATTTTCCAAGTTTTTTTCTGTTTTGTTTCATTCTGTCATTGATACGACAAAATACTAAGATATTGGATAATTATTCCAAATATTACCCCCGTTATCAAGAAGTTACCCAGTCACTGCTGACAGAATCAAGATTGAATTTGGATTCTTGAATTAAGAGGAACGTTGATTGGTACTTTGGAGGAAGAGTGATTGGAGTTTGTCTGGTTTTGATTATTTGTTTTAAACCGTCTATTTATTGATTAATATGGCAACGACGGTTGAGTCAGTCAAGCCGAAGTCAAGTGGGGATATAGCGAAAGAAGGGAGGGACTACAGCGGAATGTTCTTCTCCGTGAGGTAAAAATGAACCCAAGGAAGTCCAACTGTTACTCAATTTATTTTGCAGTTTATTAAAGATTTACGTTAAAAGTGAAACATTGCAAATTCGTGCACAACTTTATTAATTAAATCCTTATTAGGTTTTACGTTGACAAACCCGTGGAGTTCTTAAAGGTGGGCTTTGTTGGTGTGTCTGAGAAGTCCGAATGCACCAAATTCCTCATGGGGATCGAGATTTTGAAAGAAGTCATTGGAGTAAGGCGCCAACAGCCTGTTCTCTACCCACTTAAGTGGCACCCTGTGACTGGAGAAAACGGGAAGGAGTTTGTCATCACTTTCGCCCAGCCGGTTTTACTACCGGTCAATTGCGATGTGGTACTCCGGTTCCAAGTGAAAGTAAGCTTCAGTTTTTTATTTTTAATAATTTCAATGACAAGTTTCAAATTATAATCGGTATTAATTAATTGTAAACTATTACTGTGATCTCTTTGTCTGAATAATTTACGTTTATTAGCAACTGGGCGAAGATGAGCATTCAAAGGTGCTATTGAATGCGATGAAGAATCTTAAACCCACCAGGGTCGTGCACAAAGAAACCAAAGTGGGCTTTATCTTTGGCAACAGCTCCGCCGCTGTAGACGTGGTCTACTTCCGTCCCATCGAACAGTGATTTTGTGGTTTGTGGTAATTCTTGATACTTTTTATTTAAAAAAATATATATTTGTAACTTAAAACTTTGTGTTAAGAATTTTAATTCAATTAATTCTAGCAGCTATTTATCAAACTTAATTTTCAAACGACAATTTAATTTACATATTTTATTTTATTACAGGGTGCAACGAGTGGCGCTTCCTCAATGGGATTGAAGGCTGTGTAACTTATCTCATCATTCAATGCAAGTATTTTTGGGACAGTTTGGAACAAAATAATTACATATGTTTACATACTAATCATCAATTAATTTTAAATGGGTTTGCGAGCGTTTCCAAATATAATAGATAAGGTGTTTTGTTGGTTCCTGTTAAAAATTAGTAATTTAAAATTAATAATTTTCATGTTAAATTCTACGCTTCTTAGCTGCTTCTACACCCAAGTATGTTAAAAATCAACCAATTTCGTATCATACGAATCATCATATGAATTAATCAATAATGTAAGTTTCTTTTCTTAATTTATTTTGGGTTCTTAAATCAAAATTTAAAGTTGTATGGTGTTTAAAGAAAATTATTTCTGTTCAGTATAAAAAATTAACTTTATATTCAGTTTCATGGAGTAGTTGTATAATATTGTTATGCTAAATTCATATGGATCTTATGAATGTATTTCATAAAATAAAAACTTGAAATTACAATTACAATAAATAGCTTATTTAAATCAGAACATTGCCTGTGTCATAAATCATAAGTTTTAAAATGAAGAATTACATGACTGTAGGTGTTAATTTGATTATTGTATTAAGTCTCATTTTCTGCAGTACGCTTCAACTTCAACCTGTTGAGTTACATGCATTATGTATGGATGATTATTGTAGTATTCAAGTATTCAACCAAAAAGTTAATAGGAACTAGTTAATAAGTTAACTAGTTAAGGAAGCTAACCATAAGTCGACTTCCATATCTAGAAGCTAAGCTTGTACCTTTGACTGGTTACTGTACAAACGGTATTCATCTGTAAAGTAGGAAGTATGGACAAAGGGACATTATGCTTTAGCGTGGTGTGGTGATAGCATTAAAATCCCAGGAACTAACAACCACAAACATAAAGAGAGAAAATCAGTTATCTCACAAATTTTCGGGTGACGACAATTTCGAGGTCCATTACATTTCACTTAAAACCCCGCTTCAAAATTTATGTTTACATGGAAAACATTGACAAAAAGAAAAACAAAACAAAGCAACGTATTAGAGAGTGTCTCAATGTGCCCCTGTTGACAGCGCTAACGAAAGTTTGCACTCACAGGAAGAAAAATAAAAAACGCAACGCAATGAAAACAAACCGAGCTGAAAAAAGTTCTCTTCCCATTTGTCATTTAGTTAGTTGCTAAATTTTAGTATAGGATTTCACGTAATTGTTTGTTGACTTCCTGTGAAATTATTTCCCAGTGCGAAATTCGCACTATCAACATAAAGTTTCAGATCAGTCATCAGTTCATATCTCATTTTGAAATATTTTTGTTGTTGACTTTTTGTTTGTTTTAACTTTAAATTTTGACTTGTTGTTGAGTTTCTTTATTTTTAAATTAAAGATGAACGATAACTCCTCTCTCTTTGAGGAAGGCTCCAAAGGAGTTGTGAGCCTCCGTTGCCCAATTTGTACCGAGTTTCCGGAAGCGGAAGTATATCAGTGCAAAAACGGCCACTCGATCTGCAAACAGTGTTCCAAGTATCTTCAACAATGCCCGGAATGTCGAGTTCCCTATATAGAGGGATATGTTCGAAATCGGGCCCTGGAGGATATTCTCCAGACGGTGGAGGTAGACTGTCCAAAGAGGGCAGGTGGCGACGGGTTAGGACCAGGACCAGGACCAGGATGTGAAAAGAAAGTTAAGCTGAAGGACGTCGTGCGTCATTTGAAAACTTGTTCCATTGCGGTGTCAAAGCCTTTTGAAATGTAAAAAAAGAATTTAATTATTAATTATAAAAAAGTTTAATTACTAATAAATAGCAATGAGATCTTAAGATTCTAATTCAATTTGCATTTTAATTAATAATTAAAGATCTAGTTTGGCGAGCCACAAGAGCATTCAACTTTGCAAGCTGTTGGGATATATCAACTGTGAATTCTTGGTTGAGTTGAACGCCGCCGACAACACGACACGGGATCTGCCAAACGTTCGCGACCACTTTGTTCAGAAACACTTGGGAGTTGACAGAAGCGGCCCCGGCCTAAAGATCAAATTAATGAATTTTGGATTGGGAATTGAATTATGCAAAGGCAAAGACAAAGATGTGGCTATCACATGGCACCCAGTATTGCTGAACATCGACGGAACTCCCGAAGGTCGCACTTTCCTCGTCTTCGCAATGATCCATCCAGACGACTCCAAGAGCCTCAGTTGGTTCAACATCTTCCTGGGCGGCGGTGGTCATAATCATGAAGGGATCTCTTCGCAGTCTGACCTTATCGTTCGGCTTCCGGGATTCCACTGGAAGTTTCCTGCTATTGGTCTAGCATCTACAGATTTCGCATCGATCTTGAAAGTGCGACCGTTCCGAACGCCATTGGATTCACTAAAGCACTTCATGAAACCGTCTGGGGACTCTCTCCAAGTCGACCTTGAAATTGTTATGGCTATGGGCAAACCACCTAAGCAAATGAATACTAAAGTCCAAGACATTCAAGAGTTGTTATCGTTGCCAATTAACCTGAACACGAACTCCTCATTGCCATTGGCGTCACTGTCTCAGTTCCCGAAACCGGATGATTCTTCTTTTCTTGGAACAGCTCCACAGCCAGAACCATCCTCTTCCTCCATGGCTGTTTCCGAATCCCGATCGCGACCTTCATCGTCACTGCCACCACTTCCTCTACCAAAGCAGCTGGTTGCGGTTCCGGCTCCCCGGCCTCCTCGGGGTTGCGCCAATTGTCGCAAATATCTGAGATCCGGTCCACAGCGCTATTATTGTATGCAGTGTAAGGGTGATTATCTCATATGCGAGGCCTGCTACAAAGACAGAAATCGTGGCATTCACATGAACCACGTCTTCCTTCTGGTTGACAGTGACGTGAAGATGGGAATCTCCTACACCAACAATGCATTTATTCAGGAACCAAGTCCACTGGGTACAGTAAAAGATAAATCGTAAACAATATTTCATTTTCTTTAATAATGTAGCTTTTATTTTTAATTCGGGTAATTTTGCTGTTCAGTGATGCCTAGTGTATGCGACCGAGCCAATATACCACGTTGCCTACATACGTCCCCTGAGAATCGAGTCCCGTTGGTCTCCTACGTCTGTGTCGAGTGTGTCGCCAGACCGTGTCGTTTCTGCTCTGGCTGCATGAAGACAGGAAGAGCTAATGAGGTTCATACTGGGGAGCATTTCTTGGCTGTAACGGACACCAGAGAACGAGCCGAGTTTGTTGAATATCTTTTTTACACAGGGTAATTCATTTTAATATCTGGCACCTGGTTATTTTTATTAGTTGACGATCATGTAATGTGAATGCGACAGCTTTTCTCTTGTATTTATTTTTATTTGTGTTTTATTTTTAATTTTGCGACAGGGTACTTCCGAAAGCTGTGGTGGTTGACGATAATCCTTGGTTATGAATGCTGCCAGCTAACTGTATATTTATGACAAATGAAATTCTATTCAAGTTGATACTAAAGCGTATTCATTATGTATAAATCTAGTACTTTATCATGAAAACGCCAATGAAGTTATTTTACATTTAAAAATATATGTGTACCTAGTAATTGGAATAAAGGGATTAGAATTAAAATTGAATTTTGTAAGTGCACTTGCAACGAAACTTTTCGTAAAGGCTAAATAATAATACTATCTAGTTTAGTAATTAAAATGTCCTATTATTATTGTTGTTGGTGTAGGTATTGTTACATGAAACGGAAGAATCTCTTTGTTGTTTCACGCATTCAGGCACTTCATTCATCAGAGACAAATACAAA
>VYYJ01002772.1:0-19581 GCA_021029165.1 Cyphoderus albinus | reverse complement strand
ATCCTTCTTGTGGGAACGTATTAACATTATTTTCGAATTTTGAATGCAACTCATACGCTATACATGTTTACAAGAAGTTTTTATAACGTTTTGTGAGTGTCACTTAATTCTTGTCAGTTTGCTTGCTTGCACACTGTAGGAAGATGATCTATCCACTATTGAATATTGACGATTCACTGTATTGATGTAAGGTACTATCCCCAAAATGCCACTTGATTAAGCACACTGATTTTTTAGAAGAACATTAGTACGTACAAGGCTTTGGCTCAACTAATAGTTTCTAGATACTCAATTCTATTAAAAATGAGTCATGCTGACACAACTAAGACGGAATAAAATTGGTCAGTAATACTTACAATTCAACTTCCAAAGTGCTTATGATGATAGAGTGATTGTAAGCGGGTGAATGTCACAAGAAGTTATGGTTGCGCCACCACATTTTCATTATTATGCTATAAGAGTTAGGAACTTATCTTTGTTTTAAATAAATGAAGAACTAGAGAGGATGTGACGCGGTTTAGGCAGAGGCAGTAATCCCCTCAGTTTCTTCAAGCAGAGTTAGTCTAGATTCTCCTCACGAAACCTCGCCACCTCGCGTCTTCGTTCCTTCTTCAAGGCAAATTCATGCGGCACATACAATTTCAGTCGGTACAAAATGAAGTGATAAAAATGATTGACAATGCTCACATGAAGAGAATGAAAAGTTTCATTCATACAATTTAATGTATGTAATGAATGTTCTATGCTTAATCTGCGTAAATCCATTCGAGTGTTTTCAGTAGCAACTTTTGTCAAATAATGACTGAACGATTCACTCACATGAAGTAAATAAGTTGCGAAAAAAAGCTATTCTACATCACCACGCATTACAAATTGTTTTGTCCATAATTGAAGTGAACTTTTCCTACTTCACTGTACGACCCATTTCAGAGAAACCATACTCCAGTATAATCGTGTCGTGATAAAAAGGTCAACCTTTTGGCATTCCAAATTTTTAAAGCTATTTAATCCTCTCTCGTCTCCATCCGCAATGCCTCTCGAAACGCAACTCATTTCTGAAATAACTACCTATAGTATGTACTTTTATTTATTTTGTCTACTAGTTTTTATGCACGATCGATAAAAAAAGAACGATGATGACGTGACGAGGACAATGCATAGTGTTTAAACAGGTTAAACAGTTTATTACCATTGCCCTTTCTTTTCTCAAAAACTATCAAATAAAACCTATCATTTTACTTGCTGTATGTCAGATTCGGATCGATTATCCTCTAAAACATGCATGAATTTTGTCGCCTTTATTATACTGATATTGGCCGATTCTGAACCACAATTTTTATTTTCTTACTTACTGTAATAACGAACGTGGCATTGTAACTTTCCAGAACAACCACGCTACGCTTACTTTTTCAAGCTATGGCATCGTTATATGAAATGCGATGCGATTATACGATACAACAATACACAAATAGAAGTAGCTTTATTTCAGAATTGAACTTCTGCACTAATAAATTCCGTAGCTGGATGATGCATGGCTGTTGGTTTCAGGAAATTGTCTGTTGAGTTACCCCCAATCTCTCTTGTTCAATATCCGTTTCATTCGTTTCATTCACACTTATTTTCGTAGGAGTGTGTGGAAGGAATGTCTAGTGTCTTTGTCTAATACAAATCCACTATGCAATTATGGAGGATGATGCTTGCATGCTATTTCTTATTACTGTATTGTTTTCCGCTCTCTCTATTAGTTTAGGACGAAAGTTTACAGAGTAAATACTTGAAACCCCAAACATTGGCTGGGAAAGCGATATTCAAAATATGGTTATATTGGTTAGCCGAGGAAAGTAAATGTTGGCACACGCAAAATTAAGTAAGATGATTATTCATGTTTATAATATAGTTGTGTAGAGAACCTCAAGTGTAATTGGGAATTTATTGATGGGAATGGCCAAGACGTTCTTGTCAGAAACTCTGTGTCAATTTTGTGTTGTAAAATATATTTCGCTGGAGTTTGATGGATTTACACATATGCGTTCAGAAGATAAAGTTGTAACATGTGGACATGCAGATATTATTATAATTCATGAACACATTAATTAACACCTGCAGAAGAGTGCAATGACACGATGCAAATGGTAAATTCTATATCTATAGCCTTCATTTGAACAATAATGCTCGTCACAGAGATATTATAATAAACAGCAGTTTTATTTATATGAACGTAATATTGAACATAAAGTGCAATGAAAAAGCAACAGACATCAGTCTTCAGCCTCTCCTAAATGTTTTGAAATGTATGCACCGGCGCTATACAAAGTTGAACGTTACGTAACGTAAATGCTAGCTTGACAGTTTAGATTCATATTTCTATAATATTAAGTTTTGAAGTAATTGAAAAAAGAATGAAATATATTAATGTGAAATAGAATTTTTCACAAATATTCAACCTGTGCTTTGACAAATGGTCTATATCAATGATGTACGATTTGGCATACAGATTGTGTGGACTACACACGAATCATTACTACAACACGCAATTTAACTTTAATACAGAGGATATTCCAAATTCCACTTAAGAGACCTCGTCATTTTGCTTAATTTAACTTTAATACAGAGGATATTCCAAATTCCACTTAAGCGACCTCGTCATTTTGCTTTTCGATTTTGAAATGTTACGTATGTTATATTTCCTGACAGTGCTTAATGCTGACAGATTTTCAAAAGGGCGACAGAATTTGGGATTAAAGTCATTTTGGAAGTTTCTAAGTGCGGCTAGATGAGACTGCAAAAATCATAAGCTGTGATACAAGAGGCGACAGAGCAACTCAAGATGGCTCGAATAAACAGTCGAGTATTATGTCTTGTCGCTAATTTATATTGCAACGTTTAGTTTAAAAGAGTTTGCATGAATAAAAATTCTTTCTTTGCTTGACCTCTATTTTCCACTTTTGCGTTTTGTCATCATTAATGATGATAATTGTGTATGCGTTGGAGTGACTATATAAGGAGGATCATATGAGGAATTGAAGATTATGCGATTTTTGGCGAACCCAGTGTTGCACATCAATTTCCCAGTGTAGTCAAACTAAAGCTTAAAAATAAAACTGGATCACCCACCAGAGAATGATAATATGTTGAAATTCTATAATGAATTTGGCGCTGCAGAATCTTCCTCTTGCTTGGAAACCTGAACAAAATTTTCAACGTTTATCAATACAATAATTGAAGCACTGGAGAAAGCAAGCCAGGGAAAATTATAATTGTAATAATTAATGATGTAGATGTCTAACAAGTTTTTTCTAAGTTTTTTTCGAACTAAAGCATACAGTTAGAACGGAGACGAAGAATCCGTTGATAGCATTTGAAAAAATGCACAGTTTACGACTTACGAGATAATTGGGAGAATGTTTAAATACCACTAATACAAAAGTGGTCAATTTTGACGGTAATCACCATCACGATCATGAGTCCTTCTTTAAAAACTTTGCGTTCTTTTCTTATCGAGAAAATTGTGACATACGGTTTAATTAACAAAAACGCTAAATCAAATCCTTTTGAGCAATCGGTCAGTCCCTTATTCTAGAAGTTCTGGTGCTCATTTAGTTGAATGGTCCTTGATAGAAATTATAATTAATTCATAAGTTATATCATATAACATCGCATTGTAACTGAGCTAAAGACCACACCCAACGACAACCCGTTAAAGTTTTTAAATTTAAAGTTATAAAAAGTACTGAAAAGGTTAAAGTGAAAAGGTAAATTAGTATTAAATGTATGTAAACTTTACATTGTAAAGTATAAATAAAGTTAAGGTAGTGAAATAAATAATTCTTGTAATTTGTTGGAGACCAATATTCCAAATTGAAAATTGTAACTTTGTTTGAAAAAGTTCTGCTTTGTGGGTCTTTAGGCCCAATAAGAGCCAAATAAATACAAATAAATACAATACAACAGAAATTAACGGCTTCACGAGCGGTGGCCGTGGCTTGTGCCAATCGCCGGCGATCGTAACTAGGCGTTTCCAAGCAAATATTTTGTTCACGTTTCCAAGCTAAAGGAAGATTCTGCAGGCGTAAAATCCCTTGCAATATTCTAGTCCTGCTCAATAAACAATCAAAAGGATACCCGTGCCGTGATATCTTGATTTAAAAAACTCCTTTTTATTACTCGGTATCATCACATCACAACTATACATAACCCAGACCATCGGAATTTCATTTACATTATTACTGATTATGATAATTGAACTTGTATAGAACTTTTACCCCCAAAACTCCCTGATACCTGTTGTAAACTAAACGATAGTCATAATAAATTAGTTCATGTAACACATTACTTGTAATTTACTATTTTGTCAACGTTTCTTTGATTTATTCAATTTATATAAACAGACTGTGAGTTACTCGCTTTTTACTATTATTGGTAAGTAGGACGAGGGTCTCAAATCTAATCTAATTTTTTATAAACAGCAAAAATAGACTAGATTTTGTTTGTAATTTGGTAATTTGTACGAGGACAGCGTTAACTGTTAACCTTTTAAAGATATATTCGTTATTGTTACTCTTTTAATTAAATGTATAAAGACAGTCAACAACAACATCAACGAGAACAACAAGAGACTCCCTACCTACATTTTGAAAACTCTCTATTCGCTACAGATTACATTTTTATCAAACTCGGAGCTCTTCAGAGAGACAACGTTTTACAGCTACATCTTTAGTTCACATGAACATTTTATGTATTTACTCATTATATTTTAGACAAACATGGAACAATTTTACTACACTTAAAGAAGCTACACAGGAATGTCAGAGTGATCATTAAGACGCGACAGATTAATTAACTTACTATAAAGTAACGGTCAAAAATACTGTACGAAAACTCCTTAAGTATAGCGATAAATTGATAACGTACCAAAATTGTTCTTGGCACACATGAGAGATTTTAAAAGGAACGGAATTCATATTGTAGATTCCACCTCCAAAGCATATTATTAAACACGACCAATAAAGTGGACAGGAATTATTTTTTTGTAATTATTGTTGCTTATGTAGCCAAACAGAAGCAAAACTTTTCGAGAAAATCATTCTTGACGCAGCTAACGTCGGTAGTGATTTTGTTCATGCGAAGCAGTTCCCCGACCACCGTGTAGCTCTGTGTTTTCGCATCAGACTCGACCGTTGCCTCAAATAGAAACTCACCCGGAATCGTTTCGAACGCCACAACATAAGTGGCGACGCTGCTTGCGTTCGCACCAGTCTGTTCACCTGCGTCGTCCATGACCCCACCAGCGGTGACTTTGTGGAGGCCTGAGTGGAACACAGACTTTGGGCAACTGGTTGTTTATATGCTGAATAGCTTTCTTGGCAGCGGCGACAATATTGCTGCTATTTGTTGGCAGACGTCTAGGAGCAATGCAGGCGCAGAGGTTCTCCGAAATTCCGGCTTCAGGACACTTTCTAGTGACTGGAACTTCCTCAAAGAAGGACTGGCCAAACTTACGGGAAATAGGATCACCCTCGAACGACCTCGATTCTGGCACATGGTCAACCTTTGTGAATGTGGTGAGAATCTGGACTAGCGTTTTGTACAGGTCAAGCGGAGATGTCAGTCTCCTGAAATAGAAGAAAAATAGTTGATTATGTTTCAACTGCAGTATAGTTGGAGATCAGCGATTTAAATCTCGAGTGAGATAATTTTAAACGTACACAGAGTTACGTTTGACGGCAGGAAGCCAAGTCGGAAATTCTTTGCGAATCCACTCTGGGCAGATAAACCCAAAAGTTGGGCAGCTTGTCCTCTTGCCATCCCGGGAATGTCTCGCGAATCATACCGTACCGATATCCGTGGTCACTCATGAAAAACAATATTGTGTTCGAGAGATCAAGACCTTTGAGAAACTCTAGGTAAGAGTCGTCAGCGAATTGCGCCGCGTTGAGATCTGTAAAAAGATCGTAAAACGTTTTTAGTTCATTCTCTCTTGGTTGTTGTAAAAAGACTGTAACTGCTATATTATTTAAAAAATGTCGATTTAAGTTGGTACCTCCGTGCGCCAGATTCGTCAGCCATGTGTAGATAAACACCGGAGTGTGATTTTTAGCTGAAACATTTAGCAAGTCTCCCACGTATTTGTGAATCGTCTCGTCAACAGTCTTACTACCGATACAGTCCAGGGAAAATGACTACAAAAGTAATTAGACAATATTATTTTTTGCGTCAAATAACATAATTTGATGATGGAATGAAATAAGCATTAATTTATTAACTTACAACGCTTGGAGAGTGGTAGTGGACGCCTAGCATGAAAGGTCTAAAATAATAGTCAACGGGTTGTTCTACAAATCCAGTCTTAAAGTAGTTAAAAGTAGCTAAGAGAGGAACGTCTTCAATTAACGCAGTTAGGTAATTGGCTTCGTCAAATTTCTTCCAAAGGTACGGACACAAGTCTTGCCTAAGAAATGAATAAACAAAAACTGCTAATGTAAATAAACCCACATTATTTCAGGTTTAACATATGCTACATCATTCCATTAAATTCAGTTATACGCCCCTGGTTTGTTCGAAGAAAGATCATAACGTGCAGTTAAAATTCACAGTTTTTAAGTATTTTCTCAGTTATCAAAACAAGCAAACGAACCGAGTGTTCTGCGAAAAGTAGCAAATCTTGGTGATGTCCGGTGCTTGGTAGCCGCTAATGAAAGCCATAGCGTTGGGAAAAGTGTTCTCGCCAACTGCATCATCAATAAATAAAAAATCATGTTTGCAAAATTAGTTTTTCTGTAACAAACATTTCAGAAAACTTGGTATGTGTAGCATTGATTTGTTAGCCCACCCTTTGTGTAGCCAAGCATTTCGACAGCTCCGATGCTCTGAAGAAACTGCCTCGTCTTTTTCATATTGCGCTGAAAGCTCAGTCGGGACATGGAGTCGATTCCAAAGAGAACCACGTTCGGAGGCGTTTTTCTAGAGGGCCGTTTCTTCTTCTTCTGCTGCTGCTGCTGAGACTCATCTGACCCTCTTTCCGCTACAACTGTACTTTCAGGTGAAAGTTTCTGCGACGGATGTAGTACGGAGTTGGGATGAACTGTACTAAAGGAACTACTACTATGTCTAGATTCTTGGCTATTTCTACTCTTAATGCTAGTCTGCTTCCTAAGGTCATCCAGTTCATGATTCCAATAAAATAATTTTTTTATTGTGTTTGAGCTTCTGTTTGGCAGTGGTACGGCATGAAAATTACGGTACACCACGTCCAAGGACCATGGCCAGTATTTCGAGGTGCAAATCACTCTCACGAATTCATCCTCCAACTGGCTCACCACCTCCATTGGTTTACATGATTCCGAGAAACTGCACAAAAGTCAAATTGAGTTACAAACCAACAATCTTAAAATCCGTAATTGTAATCACGAAGCTTTTTGTGATATTGTCGTCTCTCTCTTCTTACATAATTTGTAAATCAGCGTATTCGTTGTAATGCTGAGGTGACTGATGGACGCGCTCAATAGCTTTGTAACAGCAAGAGACGGATTTTAGTGAATACCCCGATTCGTACAGTGCCGTGAGGTTTATTATCAGATTCTACAGAGAGAGAGAGAGAAAGGAAGATGAGTAAAATCACATTTCCAGTCAATACATGCATAAGCGTGAACCCGAAGAAGAGCTATTAAATTAAGGAGATGGGTGAAAGTAGAGCACGGCCACGGATGGCTTATTACCGTATTTTCTGTGTACGTCCATTTCTTGTTCCGGCTGCAGTCCGTACGCTGCGACTCGTTGCTCAGAAAGGGCAGGATGGATTTGTCCCACGCACTGATGTTCAGGATTTTGCATGTTGGAGTGTTTACAATGTAGCCAAGCTTCAAATGCTCGTCACCCTCCAGAAAGTCTGGGAAGTAGCAAAAAATCAGTAAGAACACTTACAAATTAGTAACGTGAAGTAAAGCCGATAACTGAATAAGTTCGTATTAACTCGTTAATTGTGTTAGTACACTTACAGTTGAACCTGCTAGCTGGTTGACTAGGACTGATGAAGGTGAGCACAACCTGGACCGAGTACGTGATGACAAAAATGATGAAGAGGGCAATTAGCGAACGGACCCACTTTCGGCTTCTGTGAGTCCGAAGGGGAATTCTGAGTGTTGCCATTGTCCCTGGTTAAGCTCATCCTTTTCTACAAAGACCTACATTTTCTCCTCCGTGGTAGTATAGTAGAAAGAGTGGCACAACGAAAGATTCTTTTTCTCACTAATTGTACACACGCAGTGGATTGACTTAGTGGCAGCGGTAGCCGCTCACACCACTGCCATGATTCATGCCAGAAGTGAAACTGGAGAAGTGAAGATAATGCATGCCGATTAAAGACAAATCGACAAGAGGAAGCTTTCACTTGAGCTCGTTCCCGTTCTTCGGTCTGACTGGCACGAAACACGACTACATAACAAACACACACACACACACACGTCTCGGGAGTCGTAGACCTTCCCTGCTTCGTCTTCTTTTTGACCGAGATTGACAATTTTATGTGAGTGTGTGCACACCTCAAAGAAACCTGGAGAAAGCGGGCGGAATGAAGGAAACGAAAAAGAAAATACTAAAACTCACTCATAAAGAACAGAGAGATTATTATGGAGTTTCGGTGAAAAAGCATGCTAATGCTATCCGCCAAGAAAAGCTTTCTCTTTAAAGAAGCCTTAGTGAAGAATTTGGTTGACTTTGGGCCGATCGATTTCTTTCCTGAAAAAATCCGTTACATATTATTATTATTATTATTATTACTTACTTAACTTACTTATTATTCTTGGTAGTTCGTGACATGTCGTACATGTGAATAACAACTGGGAAAATGATAGAAATATCGAGAAAGAGAGAAAAAATGTTGAGATGCTTTTTTCAAAATAAAAAGCTTAAGAAGCTGCTTTTTCTGTACTTTCTAGTTGCTCCTGTGCTGTGCTATTTCAAAGCTTATGCCAGGAAAAATACTATATTATTGTATATAACTGATGCTCCGGATAATAACTTGGCCTTTAACATTTGGAGCAGAAAATACATGAGCCCTTCCCTTTCCCTTGATAATGTGGTTAGCTCGTTGATAATATTAAGAAAAGAAGTACGAAACATGAAACAGGGATAAATAGACTACTTTCACTCCTCTTTTTCCAGAAACGCGTTTTTGATATATGAGCTACTTTTTTCGTCGTCCCACCTCCTGCTTTCCATTATTCTTTTGTTCCCGAGGACAAAAGCATCTTTGTAGGTGCTAATGATAACTGGCGTTTTTCTCTCTGCTAGTAATAAATATAAATTCCAGCAAGACAGAGACAAAACATAAATTCCAGAATGATGACGCGTAGCGGCTTTACTCCTTAAATGCAGTCCTGCTGTGAGATCTCTTATTAATAGAACATACTTATCACCGAATAATAAAGCATCGTGTAGGATAGGATAACATCATTCCTTGCAAGACAACTAACAAAGCGTCTTTACTAGCAAAATACCAACCCAGTTTGAACCCTAATGTGGAATTGTGTTTTTTCTTATCAGGTTCAGCCAGGCTATTTAAGTTGGAGAATGAAAATTATGCTGATGCAGTAGTACTTAATGAAATTAGCTGGAGGTGCTTAAAAATGGAAATTTCTTCAGAAAGTGGCAAATGAGGTAACTTTCCCAAGTTTATTAGCTGCGTGCTATGAGTCACTTCATCAAGATAGTCTTTTGAATTAATGGAAAAAGTGGCACGTTCTGAAATTACGGGAAAGTCGGCCTATTTATTTCAGTAAAGTTCCTCTTTCTTTTTCAACTTTTACTTCGCATTTCTATTGCAGAAGAAATACAACTTTTTGTACTATGCTGTGCTGATGTGATGCACGATACCTGGCATTTTAAAGGTAGATAAAGCCATTAATTTTTTCTTTGTTTCGCATGACACCATGCATCTTGTATTAGCCTACTCAAGTGATAAATGTTACGCGGAATACTTTTATTTGACAGCAGATAAAATGTCACTCCATAAAATACGTGGAGATTTACCGGCAGCGTTACATCGATATTCCACGTTATTCCGTTGTAAAAGATACTATATTGTGTAAGTCTGGTCGGCAAAGATAAGAGAAGGAAAAGTGTGGCAATTCCTCATAAAATTCCTGCTTTTTTATCGGCAGCGTTACATCGATATTCCACGTTATTCCGTTGTAAAAGATACTATATTGTGTAAGTCTGGTCGGCAAAGATAAGAGAAGGAAAAGTGTGGCAATTCCTCATAAAATTCCTGCTTTCTGATGGGAAAAGAAGCCTCGGAATAAAAATTTATATCGACAGCTGCCGTAAAACCAAACATCTCATTAACATTTCAGTTTTATTCCGCTCAATAGAAAAACAAATACGAGCAGGGTCTGACAGGCGGACATGACGTACTGCATAATTTAACCATATTTTATACATGTATTTCTTTAAATATTACATGGTATTTTCCCTTTGTTTTCCCCAGCCAAAGAAAAAAACTCTTCCACTACTCAACTCAACCACTGCTCTTCTTCATTCTCCTGCAATATTGATTTTACTGACAACAACAACGCAAACAACATTTTCCGGAGCGTCCTCTTTAAATGTAGATTTTTAGGCAAAACACAAAAGCTCCACGCATATCGCCATTTATTTTATTATTTCGCCTGAAATGTAAATCCCCTGAGGTTCGAGTGACGGTACGGTACACGAGTATTCTATAAAATCTCTCAATATTTACAGTATTCCACCGAAACACGCCCCAACTCTCTAGCAATCGCATTAACAAAATTGATGTGTAATTTAATAGCGGACTTGATCAATACAACCGATGAACAATACGTAGGTAATTTGGCAATGATTAAAGCGACTTTGTGGAGTCCATAACTTCAACAAATGTTGACAGATCGTCGTGATTTTGGTGTCGGGAGAAAGCCCAACTTCTCCTCTTCAAAACGTGCAAACGGGCTATACTATATCTATCCGCTCTGTTGTGCTGTGCAAAATTTAAAAAACGGTAATGATTTTTTTGTGAAAAAACGCTCATTTTCATTGTTTTTGCCTTACTTTGTCACCTTCTAGAGACCACAGTTTTTTGTCAAAATGGAAGGTTTTTGATGCATAATGTTCCGCTGTTCAAGGGGATTTGAATGTGCTATTGGACGCATGGTATGGGCATGAGATGCATTTTTAATGGACCAGAGAAACTGGTCATTTTTTAGCGAGGGGAAAGGGCCAAAATGTGAAAACCACGAAAAATCGAATCCCGTATAAATCTTGTAAACAGGCATTTTTTCTTAAAATTTAAATTGCAGAAGAAACTACAGCTAAAACTACGGGGATACTCCAAATTTGGAGTCATTTCATCGTGTTCCATAAAATTTACACGGTTTTTAAAAAATGCTAGAAAAAAATGTGTCAAAAAACCGTTTTTTGCCGCTTTTAGCATTTTGGTTACCACTGCCACACGATTTGAGGTAGTAAAGAGAGCTTTTGCACACTTTTAAGTTGGAATCTGGGCTATCTTATGACACCCACTTCACGTCGATCTGTCAACATCTGCTGAAGTTATCGACTCCAAAAGTCGCTTTAAACATTGCCAAATTACCTTCGTACACTACCATATTTATTTTGACAATCGCTCCCATATGAATGTCATTGTAAAATCCACATAGGATTTGAATTTCTCTGTAGGTAGATAGATGTGAAGAGGCAGGAATTTGTCTTTGTACCGCTCTTCTTCATGCTCGCAAGCTGTTCTTGTATTTCATGTGCTACATTTGTATGAAAATATTTTATGTAGTATTTTAAGCAGTAGGCCGGCAAGAATACAAATTCAAACAACGCAAAGACAGTGGCACTACAAACATCCCAGCAAAGCCAGAACTGTAGGCAAATTCAAATTGCTCGCTTCACATTAGTGACAAAACTCCAAGTTGTAGGAGGTTGAATTTGTTCCCTGCATTCGCTAAACATGAATGTTCCAAGCGTTGCAGGTGAACATGGACAAAAGAAGCCCTTGTAGAATATAAGGTATCACCGCCAGATATGTACTTAGAATTCCGTTTAGTTGACATCCTTTCACCACAAACATTTCTAGTTTTTCAGGTTTTGCTCTTTGGTCCTGATTGCCTGCCATTATATATTAAAATTAATGTTTGATTGTTAAAAGAGTATTGGGAGGTTGGAATTACCAAGTATGTGACTATGAGCCTTTCATATTGAAGCATACAAGCAAACAATTCAGTTATTTTGTTTTCGTGTTTAATGTACGCAAACTTAAAGTTTGTTAAAGTTGTAGAACATTGTGTAGAGAGAACACTCCAGAAGTTCGAGCAGTGGATCGTCTAAATACGCAACAATTTGTAGCCAATTAGTGATGTTGAATATGAGGTAGAGAAGAGATTTTATTTTATTTCTTCTACAGGATTCGATGTTGGCCACTCTTAGTTTATCTTCGTTCTTCCCCACTGATTGATATGTGTAATTAATATTACCACCAGCTCGTTGAATTTTTAGGTGTAGTTTCAAGAAACGAAGTAGATTCTCTTGTAAAGCATTTTCGTTTTCCTTTAGCCACAGTAAATACTCCAAGTCAGGTATGTGTGAAACAAATTGAGAACCGTTTCCTTTTACTGCTCTTTAAATACTGGCGTCTATAATTTCTTGTGTTGGTTTGTACGTGAAAGAGGATTAATGTGCACATTTTGTTTTATTACGTTTCACACACTTCCTCTAGTAATGACACGCCCGATTAATAGTTTGTCTTTCATCAAAACAAGGACTTTAATTAAGGAGCATTTTGTTACATGATTCATATGTTTCTAAATATCACTTTCAGCTACTCACGCTTTGTGTAAGTGGTGTATTCGCTTCTGCCTAAATTGTATGATACTGAGATAAATCAATTCTTGTTTACAATAATATTTAATGTATAAAAACCGAATGTAAACTGTTTTTAAAGCAAACATTTCTTATTTAGTTTCAAGTGAAAGGAATAAAACTACGACGCGGTATTGTATTGTACTGCTTTCTGTTAGGAAAGAACGCAAATCACGCATTAACTGAGTATGAGTGTAATGTTTAGTTTCTTATTTACTTTCCTACTTTTTTGCTTCTTATCAATACATCTGATACCGATAACTAAGTTTTGCCTTTCCGAAACAAAGGCTATCTGATTTCAGTTTAGTAGAGGTTAGGTTTGTAATTTTTGTTATTTGAGATCACATAAAGTCTGACACCATATTTGCAATAACGACATTTTAAGGACACGGTTTCGTGATTTAAGAGCCACTGTAAGCTGGAAACAAAAATAACATGTATTCGCTTTCAAAATTCCTGAGTTAAAAGCATCAGATTACGCGTATGATCTGGTTCGTTGCGGAGTTGTTTTAAATGTCACCATTAATAAGATTTTTACCGCTGAAATGCTGAGTTTACTGAATACGAGAGTATTAAGTTTGGCGGCTATGAAACGAAGTATTATCTTGATTTCGGATTATCTTCAAATCGAAATAATACAATCATGACGAATAATATCGGGTAATTTGTAGGTCACGCTTTTATCTATTTTGTTCCATTCTTCTTTAAAATCGAATCGAATCGAAGTCCCAGTATTTGTTGGCCATCGTATATGGTCCCAAATTGACATGCAGTTTAGCAATCCTAGATTTGTATTTAGGGGTAGTGGTTTCACTGCACATGTACATGTACATACACCAGGTTCATAAACATCAAGGATGGCTTTCAAAATAAATTTATTTGAAAAATAACTATCGTGCTTATAGTATTTCTATATACCTTGTATCGTGATAAATGCGATCGATCTCTTTTAAATATTTAATAGATTAAAAGGACCTTATTTGTTAGTATTGTGTTTAATTTTTTTCGAGACATGTGCCGCATGTGGTACTTTTCTATTGAAACTGAACTCACTGTTAAAATACACTACTAAAGCTCATTCGTCTATAAATTGATGCCATCATTTTAGTCTTTAAAATACTGAAATCTAATTATAAAAATCTTACCTGAACGATCCCTTGTAATTACATAATAACGCTGTTATTGTAATTTGTTTTCTTAAGACATACCTTTAAATAACAGTAATATTTGTTGACCAAACCTTAAATCTTGTATAACTTTAAGGCGTTTAAGAGCTGTGTGGGTGAACCAGTCGTAATATACCTTTCCTAGTTGTTCATAGAATAGAGCACGGTGCCGTCATTCAATACGCTATGTAATAGTTGTTAACACCGACGTAGTAAATTATTTAACATAAAGTGTGTTTCATAATAAAAGAAAATTGTTGTCAACAAAAATATTTAGTGACCGTTCACAGCTCTGAAATTCTGGTTTTCCGATTGTTTCATTTAATACTTTTGTCAAAACATTTTGAAAAGTGTTATCGGTGGTGCCCGCCAATGCTGACGGGTCCGCACCATAGCAACTGGACGGGAATATTTTTATATGTAGTTAGTGATTCTTGTAGCTCATAATGTAAGCAATCTTTTTTATACTAAGCTCTTCGTATTTTGTTTCTAGCAAAATAATGGGTAAATAAAAGCTAAGATATTATGCCTCTGTGAGACGGGAAATCCAGTGGCCACTGGCCACCACCGCATTCTGATATGCCTATAAAAAATATATTTGCAAAAAAAAATCTCGTTCATTATGGGACACCCTTTAGGTATGACGAGAATTTTACGACGACCGGTATTTATTATGGTTTATATAACGCATGAAGACTCAGTCTAAAATTTGAATTATGTGTTACTATAATGAGATTATAATGTTGAATAAGACACTCATATTTCAGCTGACAATTAAAGTTTAGTTACGCAAGTGTTTATATCACACTCAGTTAAACACCTGCTCACTCTTTCATAATTTTTGAAGTTTTTATAAGTTTTTATGGTATTCAACCACCCACACCATAATTCTACCCTTTAGTCGTTAAATTATCAATTCAATTGAATCAGTTTGCAACCTGAGTTACTGTGTGACTGTTTGACAAGTCTAGCTTCAAAAAACATATACTTTAAAATGTGCCGTTTCCAACTTTCAGCTAAGAAATATTTTTACATTGTTATCCTCTCATTACAGTACAGCAATAGCTTGAAAAAAATTTATGCCAATTGTATAATTGATTTAAATCTGGGCGAGATTATTAACCCGTTCACTTCTCAGCGTTGTTCAATAATTGTTGATTTCAACAGTAAAGCTATTAACTTAATCATTCGAAATAGTCCAATCTATTTACGAAATCCTGATGATAAACGTATGTTCCACAACGTGGTCCAACTTCCAGTAAACTTTGAGAATACTAAAGTCTTACCAATCTCATTTAATTGTAAGGTACACATTGCTTTATTTCCGCGTCCTCCCTACGTCTGGGAAGACTATCCTGTTTTCCGGGACAGTTTCGGCGCCCAAAGTTTTATTCCGCCAAGTATTCCCGATATAAGAATTTTATTACTAGCAGAGAAAATCTGCCAAAGCAGTGCAACAGAATCCATCAGAAACCAATTTTGGGTGTATATGAGATGGAGGCAAACGAAAAGAACATTTTATCAAATCCACTTAAGAGCAACTATTGTTCCAACAAACGAATCTAAATTTTTTGACAAGTATAAAGTGAGCGCAATAATGATTGGGCGGCCACTGAATGAAAATACTAACACACGATTCGAACTATTTCACTACATATTGATAGAAATTCAGAATTTGTATTCAATCTCACAACTCATTAACCTTATATACCCATCGTCCAATTTTCGGAATCTACTGACCTTCGGAAACGGCGAAACGGAACAATCAAATTGTATGGCACACCTTGAATCCTGTTACATGTCGTCAAAACCCTACAATTCACTTTCTCCGTTCGACCGCCTAAGGAACGGAGTCGCTGACGTTTGGATATCCATTTTAAGAAATTACACCTTTTTATTGGAATTAGCAGGCCAGACAATACAAGAGTGTGACAACGGAAAAATCCAAGATATGAGCATAGATCTACATGATGTACTTGGAATTACAATATATAAAACTGTCTTTCGCACCGAGCAGTTGGATACAGTGATACTACCATTTCTCTTTGCTCTGCCAACAGAAACGTTAAAATTCGTTGCGTGTGGACAGGGGCAGGTAACCGAGTTTGCAATTAAAGAATTCATAGGGCTCTACCACTGGACGGTGTGGATCACTACATTTGGCACTGTTTTCTTAACATCGTTTTCGATTCTATGTCTAATAACTTTTGAAAAACGATTTGTAAAAGCTGTTAGAGGTTTCAAATTTTATGTGGACCAGTTCTGGGTCTACATATTTTCAATATTTCAAATACTTCTCTCCCAGGGAATCACTCCAGTTTTGACTAAGATTTCTAGGTTGAGAATCGCTTTGGGTACATTTTCCTTGATGGCTGTAATTTTGAGTGAAGGTTATAAAAGTGAAAATGTCTACATTATGATCTCACCCAAAAATAATGTGCCGTTGCACACACTGGATGATCTAGTGGCTCATAATTTTACACTGTACACCGGTCTTCACGACGTTCTAATACAAGGTGGGCCGTATAATTATTCTTGTGTACGCCATAACGAAAGTCATCGTATATTGCAATGCGTCGGCAGACTCACACTTTTCGCAACCTCTTCTGCGCATTACACTGCGTTTGTAATAGAAACGAGTATTTCAAATTTGTTGGGGAGGCACGCGAAGATACATCCAGAAATTATTCACTCAGTGCAAAACATTTTGGCGGAGAAGAATGAACTTGGCTTTGGAAGAAAACGTTTACAAAAACATGGGATACTACGTAGTGTAGAATCACTTGAGATAAAATCAGATATTCGTGGAATAGAGGAAGTGCTATTTTACAATTCCTTGAAAAAGTGTAATGGCGTCGCCGTCTTACATATGGAATATATGTGCGAAAAATTTGCACAAAAACTAGAGGCGTCAGGAAAGAAACACGTTCATGTAGGACGGGAATCCTATAAAAATGGGACGTTAGGATTTGAGGTGAAGGGCTACTTGAACCCGTTTCTGCTACAGAGAATGAAGGCAGTGAAACCTGCTGCACTGTGGAATCGCTGGATAAACTTGATTCGCACCTCGATACGACCATTGTCAAGAATTCATTTTTCAAACCTGAAGACACCAGATATGAGCGGAAATGCTCTCATCATATTTTTTATTCTGATTATTGGTTTGTTCATTGCCGTCATATGCTTTGCTTCTGAACTTAAACTATTCTTGAGATTCATGAAAAAGTGCATTGGGTTGATGAAGTGTTTTATATTTTTATTGTACCGGAACAGTCAGCACTATGTACTTATATTTACAAAGAAAAGTTCATCACATAACAACGATTTTGTTCAGTAAAGTACCAGGCAGCTGGAAGCCCATGAATTTTCGAATATAAAGCATGCAGAAATCTGAGTGGTTTGTAATATTCAAAGGTATCCTACATCTAAGTGTAAGGTTTTATTGAAAATTGTGGTTTTGTAATAAATGTATTGGGTAAAATAAAATTTGAAAAATTGAGCGAACGATAAACTAATACGTTTTGCCACATTTTTGAACTGATTGATTTGATTGATTATTGAATTATTGATGTAAATCATGTTTATTGTTACCGTCTATGAACCGATTCATTTTTGTCATTGTTTTCATTTGGGTGTAGGTGCATTTATTCTTTCACAATAATTTCTATATTTTCATCAAACTTTGCTTCGATAACTTTGCGAAAACCATCAGATACAAACGGTATGCCTTTCAAATTCATCATTAGATTTAGAGTTGACTCAATTGCACCGGGATTCCTGAAAGTTAGACAAACGCAACAAAATTAACTACATAAATGTACTTTAGTCCAAAATTTTGTATTAATAAAATGCCCTACTTACAAACTGTCATGCTGCTCAACCAGATCCATCAATGCGATCAATCTTATTTTCTGCGATCTTCGATCTTCGATTTGATTTTCGATATTCACACTGGCTGGATAGCAACTTTTCATCCAACTTAAGCAAGGCTCTTACTTGATAAACCATGTCCGCAACAACCTTATTATCGTCTCTAATCGCATTGTATACGATAACTTTGAAGTGATGAATGAAATCTCTCGGCGTGATACCTCCTAGATAGTTAAGGACGTAGATTATCTTTTTCGGTTTAGCTGATGATGTCTCGTATGGCTCATTTGATGTGGCTACGGATTTTATAACTTTCTTGTGTGCTGCTGCAGGATCGGACTGAGCGAGAATGCCGAATTTTTCACCAAGTGTATCTTTAATGAACATTATATTCAAGCTATAGTAATTTGTAAACGTAGATAAATATTTTTACCTTACTGTGATAGATTATATCTATCTAATATGTACATACCTGCAGCGTCCTTCCAATTAATATTTTCTAAAGCCAATATTAGCTTATCCAAAATACACATATGCCCGGACGCTGCTCTCCACGACGCTAGTATTTGTGGAATGATTTCGGTTGAATTACTCACTCCAATGATAAGATCCTGGTTTAGCTTTGCCAAAACTAGCTCATCCACGTTCAGTTTCTTCCCCAGAAGTTTCCATTTTTCCATTAGTTGTCCAGCAAGTGTTCCCTTTGTGAATAACTCGTTAATGGCTTCATATGTGCAGGCTGGATTTTTACCCAAAAAAATAACAGAAAACCTTTTGAAAATTAAATTAAATATTTTTAACGAGTTCAATGTAATTAAGTACATTAATGTACTTATGTTCATCGCCGACTCTCATATGCGACATTGTTAAAAAATTGTAGTATTTGAATAATTATGTAATTATGCGGAAACTTTTACGTCCATATTAACCGATATATACTTGTGAATTTGAGTAAAGTTTTTGGTAGCTCAAAAATTACACAGTTTGTACGAAATGAAAAGCAAGAAATCAAATGAATCATATTGAACCAGACATAGGGTATTTATATTACAAGTAAATTACATTCGTCGATAAGACAGCATTCATTTGCTTAAATAAATCACTTTACAGGATGAGGTTGAATAATCGTAAACTTTTTATTTCAGTGCAGAATATATTTAATACTTCAAAAAAGTAAATAAATACTGTTAATTTATATTAATATGAATATTACACTTGCAAATCAACGATACGATAGAATATTTATTTGACGAAAAAATTCAGTGATAAAAATATAGAGATAAAGTAGACAAATAACGATAGTATAAATAAATAATCTCTGGTACATTCGTATTTACCTTATAAAAAATGAAGTTTGTTGGAACCGATCTACTTCCAATGTTTTATATAAAGTAATAAATTTTGTTATATGAAATTTGAAACGCATTATGCCATAGGTACATTTCAATGTTAATCCAAGTTTTCATTTTGTTACAATCACGGTGTTACGTTCGTGACTCACTGTAAATACAAAGAAAGTTTGCTTATTTGATGCTTGTAGCGTGCCTATAATAGGCCATTAACTTGGTCTGGTGATAAATTATACATTTCGCAAGATACAATGTCCAACATTATACAAATGAAACTTATACATGCCATAGAAGATCCATTGGTAAATTTTATACAT
>VYYJ01002771.1:0-19581 GCA_021029165.1 Cyphoderus albinus | reverse complement strand
TACTGCTGCTGTAGCCGTTTCCTTTGTGACTGATCGTGGATCTGAAGCGATTTTGTTTTATTCAGATCTTTTATCATTTATCATTTTACAAAGAATTTTGCGAATGCAAGACGCGAGCGGTCTACTAAACCACTGGTAGTATGCTATGAGTCACGTTAAATTACAATAATATAGTTATAATAAATAACAAATATTCGAATACGCAAGATCAGTAGCTTCCAAAAAGTGCTGCGTCAGTCTACTTTTACTTTTTATTATGAAATTTCAATTTTCAATAGAAGAGAAAAAAGTATACGTAGATTACATTCTGCATTAGTTTAATGAAAAAATCTCTTGCGTTGTTTTTGGAAGGAGCACTTCAAAATGTCAAAGACACGATGTTCCGTATGGAAGGGGTTTCTTTCTACCTATAACGTGTCAAGTTTACAAAACGTTACCTTATCGTTACCATTTCATGTGTAGAAACTCAATGTTTTGCTAAGAATTTGTCACAATTTCTGAACATAGTTGTAATAACGGGTGAATATGACAAAACATCCATCTTGTAACAATAATAGGGTAACGGTAAGGTAACGGTAAGCAGATCTGCTCTTGGTTTAAGCTTCAGTAACGCCATGTAAACTCTACTAACGTGAAACGTAAAACTTACCGAAACTAATAATTCTGTGCGGTGGATTGTAATACGTGAGGGCTGGACGAGCGTACTCAGGTCCTAATGGATGATCATTGCAATCTTTCTGCTTTCGTTCCTCTTCAGCCTTTCTCAATTTACACGCTTGAATTTGCCTCTCAAGGTCCAACCTGTACTGGAATTTTTGCTGCTTTTGAGCTGATTTTGATAAGTATTCTGAAATAAACATAAATTGACGATCTTTTTGATATTCAAAACTTTTATTGCCACCGGGGTCTTATAGATATTATACATTACTCTAGATTCCAACTTTATACATTAATTAATTTAAGCTCAACCAACCTGAATTAAATGGGGTTCCCATATTTTTCCAAGTACCATGAGGTTTCCTTCTGTCTTTCTCTTCATCCACAAAACTGTTTATCTTTGCAATTTCACTTTGCGCAACTCCTACCGCTAATTTAGCTCTTGAAATCGGAGAAGCTGGACGAGAGCACCTAGGATCGTTATCAAAATTTCCACTGAATTTTTGCGAGTTTACAGCCCACTCGGTTGCAGCATTCCTCGGAATATCAGGGACTCTTTCTCTAGATGGTCTGGGTACTTCTCCTTCACTGACACTTTTGAAATTGAGAATTTGTGAAAGGGAAGCAGGTGTTTGACGGGCATACGATGAGGCCGCCACTTTTGGACCTCTTTGCAGAGTACTTGCGTATGCACCTTCATTCATGGCCATAATGTCTGGTTGTGTTCGATGTCGACCCAAATTGTCATCGAATTTATTTTCAATCAGTTGCTGACGTGGTGGTATTGCTCTTTAGAAAATAAATTAGACAGGTATTCAGCTTTTTTAAAGGACGCAAATCCAATATGGCAAATATAAGATTTTCATACTAAACAGACATCTATTTTAATTTCTAATTTACAATATAAGAAGTTTGCATTTGCTTTCCCTGTTTTCATGCACATGTTAGACTTTGATTATAAACGCGGAATAGCAAGACCTTTAACTAAAGCGATACAATACAGTGAAATTTTCCCTGCTTTGGCCTCGGAAGAATGAATTTAGACCTATCTCAATTTGTCTCCTCAATTTTTCCTATCTCAACCCTGCAAATAAAAAACGAACGTCCCATTTAAAACACAAAGTATAAAGGAAAAGTTGTTGTGTAAGGGTATTGTGAGAACACAACAAGTGTACGCTATAGAAAGTCAGGTCCCTTTCATTTTCAAGATAAAATTAATCCTGCCCTGTCAGGAGTTAAAATGACGTACGGCTTTAATAAATTCATATGCGTATTACATAAATTCTTTATCTCGTCATCATTAACTTTTACCTTCTCAATAAGCCTAAACTAAACTTCGCTTGCAGTCTTTGCCACAAACACTTTCTAAATGTATATGCTTTTGAGTGCATTATTTAATACTTCTGATATACGCATTGTTCTACAATGTCAAGGAAGTGTCAATAATATGCTTGAAAACTGACATCGGCAAAAGGATAGGCAGTAAATTTAATATTGAAGTAGACTTGCACCAAAACTGGACACAACGACAACTCAACCGCAGTTTATTTTGAATCTGACAAGAAGAAAGGGGAAATTCTGGATATTAATTGAACCACCGTAATTCTGGATTGAATGGAAATTACATTAATCTGTACTCTTCCATAAGGACGAGTTAAAATTATTTGTGCTATGTTAAAACATTTTAGGCATGCGTTAAAATATGCAAATAAGGTACCATCCATGTTCAAGTAAGTTGTTCTGTTTTAACACGATCTGAATCATTAATGTAGGATACTTCCGTTCTTAGCATTACACCAAGGAATAAAATAACAGAAACCGTGGTCTCAACCGGAAAGAAATATGCACGACAGCTTTTAGAATAGAACGACTCCATCTAAATTCATTTCTTTCCTCTAGCTCACAAGGAGAGAGACAGAAAACTTTCCCCAAAAAAGTATTTTATTTTTCAAGCCTCTCGTTAAACGTACCAAGAATGTCAAACGTGTGTTTGTGGAATTCAAAAAGGAAGAAGACCCAACAAATACCACTATTCTATTGGCAACTAATGCCAAGTTCCATCGCGTCGCTAGATCAGACTGAGAAATGACAAAAGTACATGAAACTAAAGTAAGTAAGGTATATAGCTTTTCTCCAATCCCAGTCTACTTGTAGGCGGCTACGTAAATAAATTCATTGTAAACAATATCTCATACCAATAAAAGTGTATGGAATACTTGTCTGGTAATTGAACACTAAGCCTATAAGTTAGTACCATATACGGCCGAATGCTTTTATTTTTAAGCAGCCATTGTTTACTCTGTATAATATTTCATTATCGTGAACGACGTGACTCACTAAGTTTTCTGTATTACATTACATATAGTATCACTGTCATAATAATGTACGACATAGAAAACTGATTTTAGTCTGACAAATGACTAGGTCGTCATAAACAATTAAGGGATTAGCGCACATTAACGATAGACTCAAGACCATTTTAGTGTAAAGGTGTTTCTCAAGCTGCATTTGAGTATGCATTATCTCTGAACTATTTGTTTTCATCTGAAACCTTCATAGTGTCACGCCATTAGTGTGAGATTTAAACGAAGTTTGAAACCAAAAACAGTAGTATATCAATTCTCTCAGTCAGCAATTTTGTGGGTTTAGAGTGCAGACAATATCAATGAGAAAGTTCCGTGCACGTCATAATATATTTGTCATTTTCGGCCAGATGAAATGAGATGTGACTCTTTCAGATGCTCTCGAAAAGAATTCATATTAATTATACTAATCATGATGAACAATGTCTAAATCACGTTGGTTTTATGTATTTGTCAAAGACACTAAGAGAGAGTATTGAGTGGGCTACGGTAACCTTATTCCTATATGTTTGCACTTCTTTCCAATACGAATAACATTAAAAATCGATAAAACAAATTCGTCATGTTATAGTACAATATCACAGTTTGATGTGGTTGTCCGTAAACCAAGAAGCGCAAAAACGTTGTGTAACTCGTAACACTTGCACAGTATTGATGACATATTGTTTGTACTGACAACGAGATGGAAATTGATGTACATACTTAGGGTTTACCTCTTTTTAAATCCAGGGAGGCATGTGATCATATCAGAGTTTGAGAGTGAATCGATAAGACGATCTTTTTTCCTGTCTCGATCCAAGTCCACATTCTCAGAGAAGGCATTTCCTCTGTTTGAAACAACTTGTAGGTTGCTAGTATGGAAGTTGGGATTGGCGTTATGTAAATACTGTTGCTGATTCTGGTAAGATTTTTCAGCAGTTTTTCCATTCGCACTCACAGGGTTTGAAATTTTTCCAAAGTTATTGGATCCCACAGAGACAGTATTCAAATGGCTTCCGGCACATCCACGACTGCTGTCAGAGTTTTGCATGGTCAAATTTTCATTTCCCCTTGCAGTGGTAGTGGGACTACTTCTCCAGTTTCCATCACTCGGTGTATTAGTTGTCTTCTGACGATGGGAGTCAATGGAGGTGAGGTAGTCATTGTATGAAATTGTCTGTTTCTGTAAGGGACTCAAACCGGATGCAATATTGGGAGAGCCCTCCATGGCAGATGGAGCATCACCCTTGCCACTATTCGAATTATAAAGACCGAAGCCTTGTGGTGAAAGGCATGATTGCATATGAGGTAGATCTGCTCCATTTCCGCTAAGAGACTGGAAAGAGGATTTTCCATATAACTTATGCATAGTTTTCTTATGTGATACCTGTGTTTCCTATGATAGATCAAAAAAGATTTTTCCTTTGGCTGAATGAACTGTTGTAGTGACTCCTTACCTTTACTATTCGACTAGAATTTGGAGCACTCATTGTCAAACGCTTCGTTGGTTAGTACTCGGTGGAGCTTAATTATTGTATATTTAAAACGAATAGTACATAAATAGTACGAGGATAAGGGATTCGGCTGCGGTATTATGGTAATCAATTGGAGGAAGCTAAAGCTACGTTTGGTAAAGTTCTTCTGCAAATCTAGGGAATTGGGGTTGTAGTAGTACAAACAAGGAATTGGTACAAATAAGTATTACAAAACAGAGGCACTGCACTGGTTAAGAAATCGAGACTTGTCTCCGAATGAATTGACTTTATAGTAAAGCAGGCAGCCTCTTTATTTCTCTTTATCAGCAAAGTTATTGGTAGGTTCATCAGAGGCAATGCTGCTGTTTCTATCACTACTTAAATGCCCACCGCTTTATTCCCGGGGAGCAGGCAATTACAAAATCCGAGAAAACTGAAGAGACTTCGTTAGGAGTCCTAACGACTTGGAACATCCATAACTTGCTGAATTTTCTCATTTAAGACTGTAAAATGTGGACGGAACTGTGCAAACTAGAAAATACTTTTAATGGTTGCCAGTTTATTGCAAGATTTGTCTCATGCTCATTTTTAAATCACACAACCCACTTTCGTCGATATAAGTAGGAAACCCAAAGTATGCAATTATGATGTTAAGTAAGTAGTTTTGTGGCTCTTCTGCTATAATCATAGACCATAAAATTATGTAAGGTTTAAATACACGAAGGTGATAGTTTTTTACACAGATGGTTTGTTTGGTTTGATGGTGATAGTTTTATGAAATTTGTCATTTGTGTAAAGAAGAGTGCCAATTTTTAATTGTTTGTTAATTTAATTTTAAGCTGTCTTCCAAACTACACGGCATGAGTATTTATAAACATTTTTTTTCAAAATAAATCAGCGAGCGAACAAGTACTGCTTCCACTACGGAATTCCAAATGACTTAATTAACTACGATGACCTGTTTGAATTCGGTTTTAAAGAAATGTCTAAAAATAAATTTGCACTCTTTTGTGGTAAAGCATTGCATTTCACTAAATGGGGACGAAAGAAATGGAAAGAATATTGTAAGTAGGGTATAGGCAGAGTAATAGACTGAAGCCTGTTACTTGTTACTGTCTTTCCAACTACATCAGCAATGGTGCCGTTTCTGAAGATCAGAAGTAAAGTGTACCCGAAAATAGCTGCTCAGTGGGAGTTTTAGTACACAACCTAATGTGGTGGTAAAAATGCTGAAAAAATTGACTGACTTTTCTGGTAGCCGCATACCAGAAAACAGCGAGCAAAAAGTATTCGTTAACTTCTTCCTGCTTTCTCACACTAGCGCAATATTTCTTGAATACTTGTAGAGTTGAGCTTGAAAATTTTGCCTCACACTGCAATGATACGTATGTCTTTGAATGTTGGTGGAGCAAAGTCTGTAGTGAAGCGAGAATGGTTCACATAATGTATCTCACTGATAACACGTCTAAAGCAGCGTACGAATATTTCTGTTTCTACTGTTATTGTTCCTGGAGAAGTGGTTTAACGAAAACGTAACAATACGTGTATATAGTTAAAATGTTACATATTGCTTCAGATTTTCTACATTGTCATTGTCATCATTACAATAACCGAAGCCCATTGGAGATGGGAACTAGTTTCAGTACTTATTTATGTGAGAACTCCTGGGTCCATCAACGCACATCCGCACAAAAGCGTTCTAAAGGCAGGCAGGCAGGCATTCCTGTCTAACATTTTATTTATTCCAGAGTTTATTATTTTTCACAACATACAAAGTTTTACTCATTTGTAGCGATCTCAACTCAACTCGATTCTCCCTTTGTGTTCAACTTTAGTTCTTTCAACTATTTTGTTTCTGTTTCGTTCGGATATTACGCCTAATGGAAGACATTGTTCAGTAGTTTCATTTACGTTATTTCATGATAGAAAACGAGAGTTCTCGTCGGTAAACTGTTTACAGCCTGAGCACGCCGTTTTTCTATTAAAGCATTCTTGTAGCAACATATCGAACTCACCGACTGCAATATTACTAGGTGGCAACACATTTTGAGCTTGAAAGTAAAAAAGACTAGTTAGGTATTTGTTGTGTCGCTTTACTTACAGTTTACACTCGGAGTGTTTTTTTCTTATTGTTAGTCTTTTGGTCTCATGCTTCCTGTGTGTCTAGCAGACTTAACATACCTACACTAGAAAGTGAGACCTGGAGAACCGAGAAAAGCATGGAATGCATCATGCCACGCGTTGCGATTTGGCAACCATAACGGTGAAGTAGTAGTGGTTGCACTGCACCACTGCAAGGCAAGAACAACTCCAACTTCAACTGAAAAACATTACTTTTTCTTGCGTTCTTGCGAAATTGTGTACAGGGCAAAAACAAGTCTGGGCTTAGTATTGCTCCCTTACAAGCTTCTTCTGCAATGTTAGCTACCGTAATTGAACATGTTAGCTGAAAAATCTCGTAAGCCCTTGTGAGATACAAATACAAACTCTCTCGTTTACTCTCAGTGAACATTTGAAACTGGACCTGTATGCCCACATAGACCACTTGGTAAACTACCACTCTTGTTTTAGTATGTACTTTCATTTACAAATAACTTACCTACCTACTAGATACAAAGTAGGGAATTTAATAACAAGGTAGAAAAGTGAGTGTGTGAGAAGGAACGAGTACACGAAGACCAGTGAGATCACCGCCAGGAGCAACAATAACAGGAAAAACCCGGAGTGTACACAATATTCTTTCTCGGGGAGAAACAGAAGAGAGAAGAAGTACTAATTCAGGACTGGGATAATAGAATAATATACGAGCTATTTTCTGAGTTTGCACGTATGTCTGCCACGTTTTATAAACTTTGTCCGTTGAGTACCATAATATTAAAGGAGGAACTCAGTGAAGTACGCAATAGCGCCGTAGTCCTCACTTGGTAATAGCAAACACAAACACGAAACTTTACCTACCTACCTACTATCATTCCACTCTTCCAAGCTAAAAGAAGGTAATTTTTGGAACATTTTCGAACATCCAATTTTACATCCTCCCCCGAAAAGAAGTCATTCTAACTTCGTGTCTCATCATCTTTTACTTCCTTTTGGCATGAGCCTTTTTACAACTCACGTGCATAACAGTACATTACGACAGACATCTTTCAGCTTCGGCTTTACACGTCTTCCTTCCTCTCCAATTCCTTAAGCATCTATGTTGGTGGATTGCCTTTTTTGACCGAGTAGGTCGGTCGGATAGACATTCTTTGTCTTTCCCTTTTTCTCTTTTACATCCTCTCTGATGGACTTATTTATTTTCAATCATGTCAAATCGCGACACACGGAGAGTTTTCCATTCTCTACGCAGCAGCTCCAACACGACCGCAGCAACAGCCACTGAAAGTGGTTCCAAAAACGGATCAATGAGACAAAACGGAAACACACTTGAACGTGCAATTGAACATTTTCTCTGTAGATTTTCCAAGTGTAAAACAAGTCACAGAAAAATTGAAATTGAAGAAGAAAAGGGGCGAGGGTGCATCATTGCAGATTGCAGCTCTCTTCTGTGAACCTAAACTGTAGCTGTCGAGTGTATTGGCAAAAATAAAAAGCATATGAAATTTTCGAAACTTTTCCCATAATGGCGATCAAATAGTTAGTATCAACTCTAAAACTAAATGGAATAACAAACTGAATCCAATCTGTGATGGAAATGCTTCAAATAACCGATCAACGTGTAAAAATGCATGATTTTGTCATTTTATTGTTTTTAATTTGACCAACCTTATTATCTTTTACAAAATGTAACACATTATTATTTTCCGTAATCCTAAGTTGATGTTCGTCATAAACATCATCGCTTAATTAACAATTTATTGTTTACATTATTCTCGTGTTTATTTTGTTACAACTCTAAAAATTACTTAATAGACGACTGGTTCAATGTTTGAATGAGCTAAGGCTACCAGGCTATTTTTTGCTCATAAAATAAAATCATAATCGTAAAGAGTGGCTAGTCTCAATTATTGAATAGCAAGTTTGTTAACCTAATAATAACTTTCGATTTCGACGGAGAGAGCGATTGTTAAAATAAACTCAATACAAAGAACGAAGTACACTCGCCCACTCTTTTTCTTTGCTAATTCTTTTGTACACAAACGTTTGAATATGCACTATTCATATAAAGATAGTACCAAACAACAGAAATGCAAATGATCTTTGCAAGAGAATGACGAGGATATATCAACAACTCGAGTCGAGACTAACACAACTTTCGAAGAATCCTCAAGTTATACTACAGTCAAACGTTATCTGGAGCACTTGCATGTTTGCAAAACTGCACCCTTATATAGAGAAATTGGTAGTAAATCTGTATAAATTTCTTCCTCTTGGATTTGTTTTGAATAATATGGGATCTACTTGGGTTTCATATGCAAATGTAAGTATAACATCTTATGAGCTTGTTTGCTTTTTCTCTTTCATCTTCTTCTCGGATATCAAATAAACATAAAAAGCGGAAGTTTTAACCAGTAACTCCATTTCCTGCACTAGACAAACTCAACAGTTTGAG
The DNA here is from genome assembly GCA_021029165.1 of Cyphoderus albinus. NCBI lineage: Eukaryota > Metazoa > Arthropoda > Collembola > Entomobryomorpha > Paronellidae > Cyphoderus > Cyphoderus albinus. Next base: position 10,555 of record VYYJ01002771.1, on the reverse strand, counting down.
ATTATTTTCATGCTCAGTCTTCTCATTTCCTATTGTTTTTACTAACTTAGATTTTCCGATACTCTTGATCAATTGTTGAAAGAGAAATGTTGTTTCTCAACTAGGTAATTTACTTTCAATTCAGACCCTACTATAAAATGAACCTCCTTCCTTTCTTTTAGTGACATCATAAAAACATTAAAGGACAGAAGTTGATTATTAGCATTACAATATTCAGACTTTGAACAGTCAATTTAAATTGTGCAATTGAAAATGTGCATGGAACTTATACAACTGTATAAAACATCTTCAGAATTATAATAACGCAGCTTCACGATTTAAAGATGAACTGTGCAGTCGTTGAATCTAATATCTGACTCATTTTGCCAGCACGTTCTCTATTTAATTGCAAATTCACAATGCACCAAAGAAAATGTAAGGTTCAAATTGAAGCGGCACTAAAGTAGAGTTGTTTGTATAGTTATCCGAAACTAAACCGGAACAAGCTCCTCTGCTGCTGCTTCTTCCAATTTTGTGATTATTTCGTAAGTCACACTCACAAAGTTAAATTGCGAACTTCTTTTATGCCTTTGTGAAGGTAGACAAACTATTATCACATTTAATAGAGTTGTCTCATCATCATCCTTTCCTTTTGCCTCATCGAAGAGCCTGACCTTAGTTTTTAGGGGCTCCACTCTCTAACATCTATAAACGTCTTCGCTTTTGTCGGTGTTTGTCGACCTGCATAATATGAAGGAATTCTTTGTATGAAAAGGAGAGCAGAAGAAAGAAGAAATGTGCATTTGTGAATTATACAAGTAAAATTTTGGCACAGTACGGACCTGGGTTCCTTTATAAAGAACCTAAGCTCAATTTTCTCTGGTTGTGCAACGTGCCTCACAAGAATCCTTTGTACCCTACTAGGACGTGTATAAAAGTTACAGAAATCATTTTCTCCTTACAGTTCACCCAATGCACCCATATAAACCTACTTTTTCATGAAAGTGTTATTACTGCTGCTGTTGCCTGATTTGGGAGATTTCGCCAAATTGTATTCTTACCTGCTTACAAGAGTTTTAAAATTGTACTTACTTATTTAAAAGGAGATTTCTTCAAGTAATGTGTTAAATGAAGATGGAAGTAACGTTTTGCAAAAATTCTTACTCTGTCCTTTATTTATTATTATTAACTCAATAATAAACTGAACGATATGTTTGCCACACCAAGCATTGATGCAATCTGCCCGTTTGTTTATTTCCTCTTCTTGATGCAAACATCGTTAATTCAAGTAATCCATACAAATCCAAAAAATATTTTTGTCTACCTCGTTTACTCGACCTCTTTCTCCCTTTCACTCAATCACTCACGGTCCACGGTAATGTCCTTTTGGTTGGAATTGAAAGAACAAAGGGAAAAGGGATGAACTGAAGTTGTGAAGTCATCCGATTTGATAGGAGCGGAGAGAATAGTTAGCAGTAGAGCTTACGCCAGCAGCAGTAGCAACGGCAGCACCCGCAGCCGAAGCAGAAATCAAGCCGTACTCAGAACGTTTTGAGCAACGCTCCTTGCTTCAGTTATCGCTCAGCTTGGAAGCTAGTCAGTTCATGTTTGAGATATGTGGGAGTACCCCGTGCAAAAATTTTCTGGTGTGATTCAGCCAGAGAGAAAGTAAAAAGGCGTTTTTCTCGTCTGCCTTTTTACTGTGAGAATCTTATCCCCTTATTTACAAAGAAATGCCTTCAAATTCAGCCCTTTGCTTCCCTTTTTCTTGACCAATGCCTATTATACGAACAAACTCTCATTCATGTAATAATCTATATCTTTGCGCCTTTGTCTCCTTTAGCTAACACTCCACTGTCACCGTGTAATACAGAAGTTGTCCGCCTCCTCATTTGAAGAATGTCTGAATTCGATTCAGTGACAAGTATATATTTTACAAATATTTTGAACTTAAGTCGGAACAACGAATTTAGCAGAATTCATTTCTGTAACGTGTTATTCAACAAAGTGAAGTGTGCCAAATTAGTGAAACAGAGTGCTCTGCATGTTTGTTTTGATTAAATGACATTTCTCAAATTTAATGTGATAAGAAGGTTATGCGATTCTTCATTGTTATTTACTCTCGTTAAAGCGAAGAAATGGAATCGACATACATTAATTTTGTTGTATACAGTCCTCAAATCACGACTTCATTGTTAGCAACTTTCGACGTGTTTACTTCCAAACCGCAGTGTTGCAGTGAAAGAATTTATAAAATTTTAAAGACGGTTTAGGGGAGAAATGATACATCTACCTTTCCGCTGCTTGGAAATACCCTGCAACTTACTCAACTCGGTGTGCTAGTATAAACGTGCTTCTAGTTAAAATTTACCCATTTACAATTTAAAATAACGAGAAAACTGAAATGCCATTATATGAAATTTTTGTTTGTGTCAGATTGAAATTGTGTCAAAAGGTACAAAGTGCATATTGGTTTGTGAATAAGCCCTTGTTCTGTGGTCTTGCTTCTGTTTACAACACCAAGGATAGAAACAGCAAATAAATAATCAAAAAATCAGAGTAAGTGGAGCAGATAAGGGAAAGGAAGAAAGAGCAGATTATTGTCAGACATCAAAATCCTCAAAATGGAATTGGATGTAGAGGACGATGAAGCGGAGAATGTGTCAGACGAGCTGCCATTCCCAGGATTCCAAAAGATTTCTCTGAGATGCATGAAGCAAAAGCATCCCGTTCGATACACCTGCCTCCGGATGATTACCAATCCATATCCTTTCTCATACAGCACAAATTTTGTAATACTATTCTTGTATGGCAATCTGCTTCTTTTTATCTAGCGTTTATAAGGTGGCTTTGTATGGTCCAGCAAATGTGTCACATATGTGGTACAGTTTAGTATGTTCCCATTGTATGAAAACCCAGATTTTTGCTTAATTGCCCCTTTGACTAGTTCAGCTTTTCGCTCGCTTGCCTAGTTTGATAAAGTAAACTTTTCTTGTTGCTGCAAAACAAGCCCAATATAAATGCTATATTGGTGAAAAGCGGAAAGCCATAAAAGTTCAATATTTAATGAAGCAATTGATGTTCAATTGTTTTACATAAATGTTGAATAGAGATGGAGAAAGTTATTCAATTTGTCGTAGAAAATGTACCCTTGTGGTGCAAAATGGAGAAACAAAGTTTTATAACAATGGAATGTGGTACGCAATTTTATCAATGTGTTGATTGAATTGAGCGTTGTAGGCATTTTATGGGACAGCGACATATTCAAGTTAATGGATAGAACGAGAAGAAAATCATTTGCATTTTCCCTTCACTATATAGATATTGAATTAAGTTACATAAAAGCCCAACTGTCTGGAGTTTCACCAAAACTATGTTCTTTTCTAATTTGGCCTGAAGATGTGATTCTGCATAAAGAGTCTTTTATGTTCATCAATTTTCAGCAACAAATAATATAATAATAGCAAATGCTTGAACACTTGCGTGTCCGCAACATAACATTGAAAATAGTATAAATATGAGTCAGGGTAAGGAAAAAGCAACAGACTTTCATTTAACAATAACGCTGCGGTTGGCTATATTTCTATTTTAATTGATTTATTATGTGAAGAAAGCTTGTAAACAAAGAATTTTTTAAAAAACATTAACGGTAGGCGAATGAGCGTGAATTTTGAAATTTTAGTAGCAGTACGAAATAATAAAATTGAGATTTCTTAGTGAATACTTAGAAGATAATTTAAAAGACGTGAGTATTTTTGTTTGCAGTAGTAAAGGAGCCAATAGTGGAGTAAAAGTTCCAAGTGATACGAAGAGGAAGGTCTAAGCATTTTTAATACTTCACCAATTTACTTTTCTGTCAACTGTCAACAAAATTTTGCTTAGAACTCTAGCGTTTCGATTCATACTCCGTTGCATTCATGTTTTCTCATCAACGTCCTCGACGTTTCGTAAATTAACTTTCACAGAATCTAGGAGACTTTTCTACGTTGTTGGTTGTTTTAGACTTTTTTTTAAAAACCTCGTAAGCAAGAAGTACTTCAAACCTGAACTTACAGTTAAATGCATCCTTCAGAAGAAAAACTTAATGAAAAACTCGTGCTGATTGTTTTAATAATGACATACAGACAAATGTTATACTTTTTATCTTGATCTGCGTGCCAACATGAAGAATTATACTATTTTTTGTATCTCGAGTTTTTCGAAGTGAGGATGTGAAAATGGTATAACAAATGGTATCCTTTCATTATTGTCATTTTTTTCTTTTAACGATATGGCATAAAATTATTACTACACTAATTCCCTTCAAAATCGTAAAGCTGCAGTAACTAATTGTTTATCAAACGTTTTCACTTTTTTCACAGCTAAACGTTTACCAGATTTGAGTATAGTTTATTCCCTTTTCAGTAGACAATTGCAAATAAAGCTTTACATTGCAAGAATTTTGTAAATACTCACTGAGTTTCACTCAACTTAATCCACATTTTAAAGTACAACTAAGAAATTGGAAAAAAAATTCCTTCTTGTTGAAAGAACTTGCTTCAAATGCAGGATTCTGAATCCACTTTCACTATGGAAGACGTCTTCCAAGGAATAATAATAACAATGTACGAACGATATAAAGAAAATAAAATACAAGAAGTCTCTATTGTTGGTTTCATAACATACCTACTGGGCTTTTAGTTGATCAAATGTTCAAATGGGAGAAGTATAATGTGCTATGGCTTATTGAATGTAAATGGAACTCAATCTAGAAAGAGTAGGATAAACATTGCGTTTCCATAAAAGAATGTATTGTAAAAATACGAGGCTATTATGTGTTTGTTGAAAAAGAAATGAACCGAAACGGTGGAACGGGAGAAAGACCCACAATTCATGGAAAGTAAAAAATGCCATCAGTGACATCGTAACGCTCTTTCCTCATGTGCAATTCCAACTTCCAAGGCGTATTATTATTACTCAATGTAAGTTATGTGTACATCTCAAGACTGCGACAGCAATGAGAGATCTTTCAGACTCGATGAATTATGACTGGAGATATCAAAATAAAAAGATGGAATGAACAATACTCGTATATCTACCAGCTAACTTTTGCGAGCGACGTGGTAACGTCTTGTATTGTGCTCAAGTGAACTTTTCTTTTCAAGAAGTTTCCATCTGCAAACAATAACGCATTATATTTTGGTGAATCGGATCATTGATGCAGTAATGCTACTTCTTGCAATGAAAGCATGCTCTTCTCTGTAAAGAAAGAGCGTGGCTTTTGATTGATTATTATTATTATTACTTACTACAAGGAAAGTCATATTTTGAGTCTCGAAATATTTGACAGAAGATGAATGAATTAACTGTTTGAAGTTGCATTACGGGAAGTGAATGATATACAAGAAAGACATTTGTATTTTGATATCAAGACTCGTTTCTAGAAACGTTTCCAAATTGGCCGGATATTACCTATTATTTTCTATTTTAAGGCATTTTAATATAAAATTAAATAAAGAGTCAAAGAAGCATTGACCTTAATCAAGAAATGAGTCTACGGAAGTTGAAAATCTTCATTATCAATAATATTACACCAGTAACAAAGATGAAAGAGTGTGGGGTAAACATCCATGATGGGTGGCACTACTGAAACAAACCATGTAATTACGTACTTATCAGATGCGAACTAGATGTGTAATTTCTTTCTTCTTTTTTCGACATATGCCAATGCAATATGAGCATACTGGCGATGATTTCTAAATAACGAGACGGGGAGCCAGAAAATATTTAAAATATAAAACGCCAATGTCTGTAAAGGATTTGCTACTTATTAGAGCGATTATTCACTGATTCCTGGGAAATTCGCCGGGTGAGTAAGAACATTTCACTGTCTGTCTGATGTTAGGTGGTGTTTGCTGTTTCATCCAACTTAGATTAATGCAAGTATGTGGCAAGACACACGAAACATTTTGTGAATGTGGGATGAAAACGGGAATTTTCATTCATATCGATCCAAAAAGTTTCATGCATCTTTGAATCATCAAGCAAAAAGGAGGAAAGCGAGCATGCAAGCATGTAAAAGCTTCTGCTGGAAGACATGACTACAACTCACAACGCTTTTGCATTTTCTTCTCTTCCCCCAACTTCCAATATTTCATTTATCTCTGGTGGCTGAGCGAAGGCGAAAGCGCAAGCAGTTAGTTATACTTTTGCTTTACACATAAACTTCTCATCTCAAAAGAATTTTGTTGTCACGAACGAATTTGTTGATTCATTATTTGTTGTTGCTCATCCAGTGAGAAGATATAGTATTTACCCGCACTCCGTGAATTACTCAGATGTTTTGCAGCTTACCTATTGACAGAATATGCATGACGGTGCTCATCCTGTTTTCTGAAAACTTTCTTGAGTTATAAAAGGGGAAATTTTTATGTAGTATCTTTCAAAGTGAGATGAAACACAGAATTCAAAGCTGGACACCGATGCTTAAAAATATACGTAAATCTGTACCATTATAGTTATTGGTTGTTCTTTTGAGCGAAGGTGGACTCAAACTGTGAATTAGGCGAATGTATGACATCATTGTCAAAAATGTCTATACGTGGATCACGTAATGCTTGGTAATATTATGTAACACACTGCAACACATAACACATTTATCAAATGATGTGTCCATTTCTGGCGGAGTCGATGTGAGTCTTGTTGAAACGTTGTCTTTTCTATTTTGCTATCCATTTTCACCTGTGCGTTCCATATTCTTCTTTCAAGGTTTTAGCCTTTAAAAAGCTTAAAAGCAGTCGTAAGATAATATGAGAGGAACAGAGCTTGAGTGAACGGCGAGCTTTCTGTGGATCTCCCATGTGTGAGATGTTTGCAGAATATTAGAGCTCTTTGTAGGTAAGACGTTTATTCTTGACTATTATTCCAGTCAACGTTCGTAAGTAAGAAGTTGGGTAAAACAGTAAGAAGGTGTGTTTTATATACACTTACTCAAAAGCCATCACATTTCTGTAAAGTGCAAATCCGTCCCCAAACAAGACCGTTTGCTTGTTAAGATTTAAAAGGAAGCGAGAAGGAAAAAATCACACTCGAAAAATTCACAGTATTGTACAAACAAAATAGAAGAGGAGAACACCAGCAAAGCACCATTAAAATAAACAAGCAAAAAATATTTTTACATGATGCATAACAGCACCCATCCTCCTTTCTTTTCAGCAGCTCTGCTAGTCATCACTCCCTATACTTCAGTATAAACATTTTTCGCATGTGGAAATAAGTAGAGGCTAGATACGCCAGCTTACATGACGCTGATGGCTGAAAAGAATGGAAACGCGCAGTTTTTACTTTTTGTGGAAGCTTTCAAAGGATTTAAGTACCATCAGTTTATTAGACATGCATGCATGTGAAGAGCCCTAGTCGCATGCACAACTACCACCGCTCATAAACACGAAGTAAAACATCAAGAAGCACCTGACAGTATTAAAAGCATACCTGCAAATACCCATAAACGAAAAGGAAAAACGAAGGATGATTTTGAGTTTTCTTTTATCCCGCTACGACATGAATGAGTGTAAAGTGGGAAAGAAAGTAAAGTACAAGCTACGTTATTAACAGCGATTACACTGACTGAAGTCTTGATGGTTGCCATCTTAGGATTTAGCCGTAGACATAATTTACTTCCATTTCTCTAAGCAATAATAAATTGCTTTAGTTCTAAATGTGCGCCATATCTTATCTGCACATGTTTCCGGTTATTGTTCCGATTGGCTCTTCTTCGAAGTTGAATTGAGTCGAAACTGAACGGAGATATCGGCGGAAGGAAGTTCTGGAATGAGCAAAATTGAGAATTTTTCTTCCTTTCATTCGAATATTTTTAAATCAACAAAGTGAGCAAAAACTGAAAGAGGAGAACTCAACGATACAAGGGGTACCTTAATGATGATTATGATGAATGGAATCTCATTTTAGGGGTCCGAAATGTAGCGTCTTTATTGCCGCGAATGAATGAATGGATCATCAACACTGAATACTAAAAGCAATTTCTTGAACAAAGATTACATTTTTGCTTTTACGCAAGGAAAGTATAACCACTTTGTTTACATTGACCCAAGAATTAGAAGAGAGAAAAAGCAGAAACTACGCAAGGAAAACCTTAAACACATAGCACTATTTTACACGCTACAAATGCATTTTAAGTTAGGGATTGAAGGATGAAATGATACGACGATGGGAATAGCATGAATAAAGTACCTCCGTTGCACAAGCGCCGAATTTTAAGAAGAAACAAATGGTAGTGTTATTACTGTAATAAGAGTAGAAAGAAATATTGAATAATAAATGTATTTCGTATTACGTATTTTACCTTCTCAACTCTGTACAAGTACACTGAAACCATTTACACACTGGTTGGCTTTCTCGTACAGACTCACCTAGTTTTGTCTTCTAATGAAATTTTGTATAATATGGTTATTGCATAACTGTAACATAATTATTATCACTGCGCGAATTCCACCCATAAAGTTGAGCGTTACCCATGCGAAATTTTAAACTATTTATAGGAAACAATTTTTTCAAGAGTCTTCAGGAATTTTCTATGCAAAACAACTGAAGCTGAGACGAAGAATAGTAATTTCCAAAGTAAACATTTTAAACTAGCATGGCGTCTACCTGGAGGACCACCTTCAGCTTTAGACGAACATTTTTCGGCGGACCTCCCAAACAATATAACACGACTAGATGCAGACTAACACAGATTATGTATACATTCTATTTGCATAAAAAAGAGCAAGTGGATTATATATTTATTACAAATTAATTTGCGTAGTTAATAAAAAATACAAACGTAAAAAGTATTTTAAATCTCTTAATTATTGATAATTTTTATGGGAGAGCGACATTATTGATAGTGGAATTTCCAAAACCAAACTTGTTTAAAACCTGTAGCTTTCTTGTCTAGGCTGTACTGTTTTTATTACAAATGTTGGTGTGAGAATGACTGCCAACTTTCAATTCACATCTCATTATCCGGTTTGGATGTAATTGAATAACAATTTTCAATTTTCACACTAAATCGATTTTAAATCACCAACTTTCGCTATCAATCATACTCGGTACATCTTGCCCCTAATGATTATTTTCTGAAAGCACTTTTTCTGAGCTGTTTATGAAAATAGTATTCGATACGGGATCGGGATTCATGTAACGGTTATTATTCGTGCAGCTTTATCTAGTGGGAAAAGAGTCCACGAACGCATCTATCTTCGAGTTATCTTCTGAATAATGTATGACGATAAGGTGCAGACGAGTTTCGAAACGGCAGCACGCATACGAGAAAGCTTTCAACGAGTCGTTTCATTTGACTTACAGATGCAGTAGAATATAAAAATAAATTCGATAAATTCAAATATTGTATCCGCACATTGTGAGAGTATAACAATTCAATATTGAATTAGCTAACCATTTCATTTTTATCTCACAAAGAAATTATGCAGCCTGTAGTATAAACGTTGAGAACCAATCCTATTTAAGAAAATATCCACACATACTAAGACGGTGACAATTTTGATCTCGCGGAGTTTTAAAAATAAACACGGTAGAGTAATATTAACTACATAAACCACTTAACGTATGTGTGCATACAGAAAGTTGAAACTGAAGCCGCGCCTTACTGTTTTAATAATTCTAGTATTCACATTTAAACAATTTCCCTTTCGCCTTAGTCTTATTCTGCTTAAATGGATCTTTCCGGAATAGTCTAAAACTTAGACGAAAATGTGAACATTTGACAATTGAATCAAATTATTTTCTCTGGATTCTTTATATTTAGAAACTATACATTCAGTATACACGAATTTTCTTTATGATTTTTAGAGTCAAAAGAACACGTCCCACACTACACCCTTTCGTAGGGTCCAAATAGAAGTAAACAGACAATACTTTCCCATGTATTGGTACCATTGTAAAGAGTCAGTCAGAATAGGTTTGTTGCTACCTGGTTTTCCCTTTCACATTTCATTTACTATCTCATCACTCCGAGAAAGATCCTTTCCTCTCAAACAAACTGTGAGAAAAGATCACGTTCGTTCAAGCTCATTAACCACAATAATTGGATAATCTGGACCTGTCACTCACCAGAAACAAGTTGATTATTCTCTCTTTTTCTTTCCAGTTTTATCATTACTTTTGTAGCATCATAAAGTGCCCCTATCGAGCTAAATGTTCTAATAATGAATTATACAATGTGTGGACCTCCTACTTGGATGGTTGTAAAAGCATGATAGTTTACCACACAGATCAAGACAGTTTGCTTTTTCGCAGTTAGTGACTCCTTTTAATTTAGCTCATCATTGCGACGCTAGATAAAACGACAGGTTTGTTACTTTCGTTTTCATGTTTTTTTCTATACAACAAGCTAGGTCTCTAGTTCTAATAAAACGCTGTCCTAACTTTTCTCCTGCTATAAAAATCAACTGGATTTCCCATTGATGGCTATTATTATTTTATTATTATTACTGTTGTACTTACACTTTTGCACCATCATCGAAAATGAAGTCATCAAAAGGTCCATAAAGAATACATACCTTAGTTAAAAGCTCCA
>VYYJ01002770.1:0-19586 GCA_021029165.1 Cyphoderus albinus | reverse complement strand
ACCTAAAAATAAAAGTTTCTCTGCTGAAGAACCCCAAACTTGGTTGGTGCTGATCAATTTCGGGTCACTGATGTAATAAAAATAAAAATCAGTTTCGCCCAAACCGGACTTTCTATTAATATTATAAAACTAACATTGTAATCAAAATCAGAGCCAACAAATTGGCCTTATGTAACGTTTTTCATCCTGGTTTATTGATTTTATATTTTTAATTGATTAAAATTATTTTGCAAATTTGCATCAAGATTTTATTTTTGTTTTTATTTTTTTGCAAAATCTGACACTGGATATAAAATCGGCGCTAAGAATTGGCGAGTTTTATTTTATGCAATTAGCAATTCAGAGCCAAGTTTGGAGTTATTCGGAGCCACTTTTATTTATAGTTCTTCCGGGGGCACCCCCTCAACAACACTGGAGCAACACTGGAGGAAGGGAGGCGTTTGAACAAAGAAACCAACCTTCTTTCATATACACCACAGATCTTTTGCGTAGCTTGCTTGCAAGGATAAGGGAAACTTGAGATTGCCTAAGAGAAACTGGAACCAGCGATGCGATGCCTGGACCATACGATCTCAACTCTTTGATGGATTGCATTTTTGGGATGAGAAACTAAACTTTAATTCCTCTTCTTCCTACGTGGTTTTTCTCTGAAGATATGTTTTCAGTACTCCATCCTATCGTATATTTACATCGAATTAATAAACCACATTAATAAACGATCTGCCAATTATTATTAAATCTTTAATCAAAATAATGAAATATTTATGCTAACTGAGGCTATTTTTCAGGGGTGAAAGTTCTAATATCAATTGTGTGTGTAGTACGAGGACTTTAATGGTGAAAAAGCCCCCGTTTTGTTTGCTTGATTGCCTGTGGACAGTATATGAACAAAAAATAATTTAACAAGCGGCCGGAGTCAGACAAATATAAAATGATTTAACTATTTCTGTACAACAAAAAATAACAGCAAAACAAATGTATTTGTTTACTTTCTCTTTTGTTTTTTATATCCTAATCTACTTAAAATCATTTGTGCTGTGGAGTTAATTTTTATATGTGAGTTTAGAAGCTAATAGAGGAAAAGATTTTATAGAGATTTTCATGTTATAGAGACTGATTGATTAGGAGAAATTTTTCAAATTTTGTCGCATGTTTCTCATCCATCTTTTAGTTGGACTCTTCTTTAAGTAAAAATTGATATGAACTCTTCCACCAATTTTACACTTTCATCCTTTTCGGAAAGAGCATAAGCATGACTTTTGCTCGAAGTTCTTTTGCTAAAATAGAATCTTTGAAGTTCAAAATAAGTAAACAGGAAGTATTTTAAGCACATGGAAGCATTGTGTGTTAGCAAAAAAAGGAAACATGCTTGAATAGAATTGTCATTCTCAAAACTTGTGAATTGATTACTTATGGGACCCAGCATGAAGTCATTAATTAGTTTGTCTGGTAGTTTCAGAAAAAAATCTTTTGATGTGGTAGCTGACGAACTTGTCACCAGAAGAATTCTGAATATGCAATTCAAGAAAAAATGTACTAGTTTTTTTCTGACCTGGAAAGTTAGAAGTCATACGCTATCCGTGTCGTAGTTTAAAAATATATTTCAAAGTGGAATTATGCATTATTTAATAAATCAATTTGATATCAAACTTTACGCGTTTTTAGTTGAAAAGTTGGGATGCTCATTCGCCGCGCTATGTGAAGTTAACATCTGTATCTTTCTCTTTCCAATAACCTTTTTTGGTAATTTAGGAAAACGGGAAAATAGCTATTCTGCCTTCCGGAATCTGTTGATGCTTGTGCTTGAAGCGAAACAAGTGGCGTTGGCTTGTGGGACACCTTTCCTAGAATGTATCTAACTGAAACCCAGGCAGTTTTGTCTCGCAAGAATTTCGCATCATTATTGGTAGAGGGCGAGATGCAGACTACTTTCTTCCATAATAACCATAAGGCAATCTCCGTCACGAAGCCAAGAGTCACGATGATGTATCCAAACATCCAGTTGCCCTTGAACATGACACAATTTTAGCTAACCGAAATCTGTCCAGAGAGCAGGTGTCATGAAATCATGTTATGTTATTCACCACAGCTTCATCGGCAATCTGCTAAAATTGGTGTACCAGATGAATTAATATCAATTTGAATCAATTAACATTGGGAAAAGTGTAAGGTGAGCTGCATTTTAGAACGGGTGATGTGAATGTAATGTGAGATGATGAGGTCTGTTTTTATGGGTAGAAGTCGACAGGTCAAATGCAGAGATTAGATAAAAATACGCCACTTCATATCCTAGCAAAAATGGTCTACAACAAATACTATAATTTAACACTGTTGAAATAAAGTGCCATCATCTTTACTACGCTAACGTTATGTATGGGTCGTTTAATTCACATTGTAAGTAAAAATTGATCGTAAGTAATTTTCAATTGTAGATAAAAATTGTTAATATAGCATTAATAATACCTCTGCATTCAGTGGAATGGAAGCTGACGTGGGGTTGTGTTGCTGAAGTAAGTGAATCTTCCATGGTCTATGGAGTCAAAAGCAACACCCAATAATATTGGGCCAATACTGACAGTGTCATTAACAATAAACGGGGTAGAATAAACAAGCAAACGCATAAAATCTGAACGTGATGAAACAGAAAACTGCATAATATTTTATGTTCCATTCGACTTTTCGACATTCGATCGTAATCATATCTCGCACAAGAGAAATTATAAAAACAGTCCTCCATTTTTACTGCATTTTACCTCATCTCATGATGCATATGACTACGTTTGAGATTCACTTCACCTTAACCGGCTTAACCTGCATCGTCAGCTCACCACAGACATTGCTGATAACGAAGTAGGTAATTAGCATTTAAGCACCAAAGCAAGGTTACCCTTCTCCAGACTGCTGGCCAAGTTTAACGTTGCTTCCAAGTTACCATGCCGGTTGTTGATTGTCCCTAATCATCTTCGCATTGGTACCAAAAATAATCAAATTTTAAAAAAAACTCAGACAGGCTTCAAAACAAATTGACACGCGCATTTATCTTTGATAGAGAAAGTGTACCACGCAGTTCGTCTGACTCAGAATAGTACATATACAGAAATAATATGGCGGTTTGGAAACTCGAATACAACAGATTAGTGTGGATGAAACAGCAATCACGTTTGATGTCTCGGTTGTGACTCAACATAGTTGTAGTGGAATATTATAATGAGGCAGTCGTTTTCTAAAAATGGCGATGTATCGCTCAAGTGGTGGATCAGGTTCCTTTTTACTTCAAGATAGAAATAGATATCGTTCCAGATTTCGCCATGATGGAGATATTTCCAGTTGACTCTGACTGACGATATTTCCAAACAACTGCTCCAAAAATGTTAATTGCCTAATCCAACTTGATTATCACTGCTCCGAGACCTGATCAATTCTAAATCAATGCTATTCAGCAAATTCAATTGTCTGTCAATAATGTGTTGCTGCTGCGTCGCAGAAAAGAAATTATCGGTCCAAAGAATTCCACATTTTGTTCCGTTCTGCATAATAGATTGTCATTTAGCCTTTTCATTATGTGCATATTGACAAATGTGTGCTACATATGTATGTAAACAACATTTTTTCACAAATTGCGCAGTTTCATTGCACTGCGTATTTCATTGTCCAGCAATCGGAGCTTTATGCGCCATTTGTGCCTGGTGAGTTGTGAGTGTAAGAGGAAGGAGTCTAGCAAATTCATGGTCACACAGCACGTGTTGCAGAGTACTATTGTTGTGGAAAGGAAACAATGATATTATGGGTAAGTGAAACTGAACCCTGGTTTGCTTTATATCGCACTCCTCTTCTGTATGTAAATTTGTGATGGCTTTTTGTGAGAATAAATATTTAAGTGGATGTGGCTTGTGGCAGTGACTAAGCAGTTGTCCACGCTGGAAATGATACACAACAGTTTTACTGGTGCATAATATGCGTATAGTAAATGATTGCGCTTAATAATTCCATGATGGAATTCAACTAGTTACCGAGAACATTATTTATTTTGTTCATTATCAGTATGCATTAAGCTGAAATATGGCTGCACAGATTAAATAAAATATTGTGGAAAGCAATAATACTAGACTATGCACCAGCATATCAACACCAGTAGCAATTGCGTAACGTTTTGTTCAAAAGTAGTTAAACGAAAGTCAACTTGGGGGGCTTGACATGAATGAAAAGCGTAATCTGCAGTACTTCTCTATCGTAAAATGGAGTCTTTTTCAAGGTTAATCCCAGAAGGATAAAGCGTCCATTTTGAGGGCAATTCACACATGGCTGACTTTGACTGCCCCATCTTGTCTTGTTTATATATGACGCAAGTGCGTGAATGCGTGGTCTGTGTACTGAATAATGAGTGCCATAGTTTTCAGATCCGTTCGAAACATGCGTACCAACTGACAGTTAGCATATCAACAGTTGGAAAGCTAAAAGCTATTAACTGAAATAAAATTGTCGTTAACAAATCATTTATACAATGCACAACAGTGCATACACTTGTATAAAACTATGAATGCACATATCAAAACGTAAGGTCTCTAAAAGCATTCATAATTGTAAATCCATTGTGAAGCTTAGGTGCACAAGCCGGCAAAGAGGACATGCATTCTAATCTCATTTCCAGCAAAGACGCAAATCATTTAAACTTTGCAGCATGTATAGATTCTGCTAGCATAACAATTGAGAAGCAAGAGAACAAAAGAATGCGAAGCAATAAAAGTTTGAAATTGAGAAATGTTACTTGGATTTGCAGGACATAAAACTCAAGGGCATAGTTATTACTTGGTTCAGAAATATTTCTTCGACATGCTAAGAAGACATAAGGGAAAAGACATAATATGAAAAATGTGCACAACTTTTAGTTGTTGCATGTTGCATGGATTGTAATTTTTTTCTTTGTCCCGTACTGTTTGACACACATGGAGCAGCTCAAAGAGGGGAAGTTGCGATAATTTCTTTGGCGAAGACTTGTTCCCCTGCTAAATGATGATTGGTGCTTCCCAGTCTAACTATTCATCCTAGCACCACAACATCACATTCGTCCCTCATTCATGCTTGGTCTCCTTTAAAAAACTTGCTGAAAGCTAACTTGTTGTTCGCTAGCTGTAGAAGCGTTGTCATTACATAAAAATGATAATATTTAGAAAATGTGCAGCCGCAGCCTCTGGAATGGATGGACTCACAGTCAACAATAAATGTGAACTGGGCAATAAAGGCAAAGTGTTAGCTTGGCACATTTTAGTATTCAGAGTATGTGGGAAGCGAGAGATGTTATTGAAACAAGATTTTACTGCGTTGTTGCAAATTGTGAAAATGATTCAGGCTCAAGGTGACTCAGGTATGCAAACTCTATGGTCGTAATTTGAAGTTTGGAGAGTAATAGACTTGGTTACTTGGTTATTTCTACTGAGCTAGAAGCAATCACTTTAGAAGTCAAACCAAGCACACCACAGCGAGGGTTTGCTCCAATGAATACTAAACTAACACGTCGACATGGCGTTGTTTCATTTCATTCTACAAAAAAGTTCGTCATGCTACTAAACAACCGAATCCAAACCACTCCATTGTGAGTTTGTTTATATTCATTGTTGTAGTTGTACTGTTGTAGTTGCAATTCATGAAGAAAAATTGTAATAATAAACATTTTGCCCTTCTCAGCTCGTCCATCCAATAAATCCAGCGCAAAGCTGCTTACCAGTCTAGATATTGGTTACTTACACGTCTCTTGCAGAAATTCATGCAGCTGCAGAGAGATTTTTGTGTAATCCTTTACAAGAAGCAGTTAGATTATGAGGCTTGAGCAACTCATCCATCCAACTTCACGTTTTAGCCGAA
Source organism: Cyphoderus albinus (assembly GCA_021029165.1). Taxonomy (NCBI): domain Eukaryota; kingdom Metazoa; phylum Arthropoda; class Collembola; order Entomobryomorpha; family Paronellidae; genus Cyphoderus; species Cyphoderus albinus. The sequence goes on along the minus strand of VYYJ01002770.1, from coordinate 13,727 downwards.
ATTAATTAAATTCCTCTTAAAAATCTGTTCAAAAATACTCACTGAAGCGAGGACCAATGCAGCGATGCGATGATGTATTTTTGCTACATCCACAAGTTGCAGAATTTTCAGACAATTTCAGACTGACCGTATAATAGAAACACATCATTCTACTAAATCCGCACACCATATTCAAAATACATAAAATTACACGGTCTACTTTGAATCTATGATATTAATGAAAGAAAATTTCTAAAGAGTATGAGCTGGGACTCTGGGTTTTGTAAGCACTAATAATGCATGTATACAAATTTCAATTTGAGTTCCAAGACTTACTCTGTAGACTAATGCACTGGGATTTATGAAACATTTTTATTCGAAGAGAAGAGTTAGTAGAATACAACCAGTAAATTTTTCCATATGGGTTAGTGGTTATGAATGTCAATATTATAATGCGTCTTATTATTCCTAAGAATTTGAAGAAAAAAAACTCTTTGCAACTGTTAATTCTGCCTTGCTACTGAGCGTATAATCGAACCAATATATATATATATAACGATTAATGTAAGGTTTATAGAATTTGTGGAAATAATCCGCCGGCTGCCTGCATGAGACTGATTTGGAATGAAATGTCGATGAGCAGACTGAACAAACATTTTAACGCCTACTCTCCAGAACGAGGAGATTGACTTTCACTTCTTGTGTCGTGTACTTGCATTGATATAATATTATACTTCCTGGAACACGGAGACTGTGTTTAGTTAACATATTCCATATGAGCTTTTTACAATGATAAAAGGTAAATAGAGGAAAACGTCCAAGCAGAGAAAGTTTGCCAAAATATTCACCGGGAATGTTTATTCTTATATATTTTTAATACATTACGTAGTTTTGATTGAAGTAAAGGCACACTGAAAGTTAATCTCTGGATGCTTTTGGTACTTACGAATTAGGTACATATTATGAATTAAAAAGTTACATCATCCGTGTAAAATGATGTTCGACCAAACTACCCAATTCGTAGAGCAGTTTTATAAAACAGACAATTTTCAGTGCGTTTCTAATGAAGCTTACAGAAATTTTCTTTTATTGCTATCCTATATAGACACTGTCTGTGTCTATAAGCAAAAGCTTAACATGTATGCCCTAAGGAAGAAATAAATTCGCATTAGATTCTACCTGCCTTAATCTACACCAAATTCAAACTCCGAGCATTAAAAATAATGAGTAAGCATGAGTTCTCGATCATGAGATCTAAGTCTAAAGTCAAACATTAGACAAAACAATAGGTGAAATACAATCGCATCGAAAGTAAAAGGGCATCAATCTCTGTCAATCTTAACTACATCCTTTAGCCTTCACTTTTTGTGTTTACGATTTCTTTTAATCAAGGCAGTTGAATTCATAGGAGCTTTTCAAAGGTGACTCACCGACTTGATTTGATACTGTACCATAACCAAATCAGATATTGACTGCTTCGATTAGACGTATCAAATCTGAAAAATACCTGCATACTTTACATTCATGGTTGACAGTAGTTAAAATTAAGCATTTCCTTTCTAATCTCGGCATGTGGCGGACAACGTGAATGGACGACGATTTTGGAGACCTTACAGTAGGTCATTTACTTAATCTACTTTGTAAATTTTTGAATACTGGTAAAATAGAGAGATTTTCATAGATACGTTTTATGGTTTCTTGGTGACATTGGGATTATAACACACTTCAGCACAGAGGGCAATTTATACACGGTATAAAATGCACCAACGATCTTATTGTGCATTGCTCTGTAGTTGCCAGTCACAAACAAACGTTTTCGTGGCGACTGAATTCTTAATGTAAATGGTTCATTATACATAATCTTTACATTAGTCATGGATTCGTATTGAGAAATTTTTGAATTTTACAAACGCTCAAAGCCGCTCCTAATTTAATCTGCACAGGAGCAAACGTTTCAAAATCAACTTTTATCAATAAAGGTAAAGTGCATAACACTTGCCACAAACAGCTCAAGAGTAGCCACTTTGGGCTAAAATCTGATGTAAAGCTCAATGAATATATTCATGAATTCAATTCAAAGAAAACTACCTCGAATAATTTTGCACAGTCTCAGATTCTAGAGGATTCACGGAACGAAACAGATTGATTGATGATTTTAGTTATACAAAGTGGCTTGGTGGAGCGGAGGATTTCCGACTCAAAGTCAGTGACGTGGAAAGTGGAAGTTAGGATTTGTCGTATTTAATCTTTCAGCACTTTATACATTGTAGATCACGACCCATGATGTGAAGAAATTTTGTGGTCGATTGTATAAGTTAAGCGTTACATAACATTTCATGTTCGAGTCTTGTCAGTCAATCATGCAGCAATCTACCAGAAACAACTCGCCGATAGTAATCGCCGATATTAAAATTGTTAGACCGCTTCCATTAGGCTCATATTGTGAATCCATAAAAATGAACCATGTCCAATCTCAATGACAAAATGTTTGCAAATTTTCCATAACAATTATGTTCGGTCTGCTACGGAAAGACGACTAAATGAACTTCGCCCGATTCAAGATAATATTACAGCATTTTAGCTCATACAATTTACTTAATCCGTTCATTATTAATTGAGATTGCAATCAATCTATAGTCAATTATAGTAATCAATTCAATCACACAGACTATACATCAAATTAGATAAGCGATTGGAGAGGATGTAACGTAATATACCTAATTCTACTACTATTTTGCAAAATCATCACTTGAATGCGTCGTAAGCACTAGAACGGGATAACTCCCACACGATCACACGCCTATTTCATTCATCTTCTTCAAATCCAGTAATTATGGATCGCCCAATTAAAGTAAATAAGATGTGGTTAAGTTGAAAGTCGAAGTGAAGATGTTATTTTTACAAAACTTTGCATTGATAAAACCGAAGTGTTATTAGTGTGTGATCTTAAATACGTAATGATTACACATTGTATATTTAATACATTTTGTACTTTTTTATAAACCATAAAAAGTATGACTCATGCAACTAGCGAATAAGAAACTTCGCACGTGTCTGTTTTTCTGTGCAGGAAACTCATGTAACCATAACCATAACATTGATAAGTAATAGAATGGCAAACTCATTAAGTCACTTCAATGGCATCCCTAACGCAAGGTGAGCAATGGCTTATTACACTCTCAAATAAAACAAAAACTAACCCATTTTATTGCTGTTGTCTATTCAAAATTAACCTCGCTCATAATTTTAGTGGTAAACCGGACACGATGGAGTCGAGGTAGCTTTTTCAAATTACATTGTATAGCCCTGTGTTTCCGTCATTGGAAGACACTCCATAGGTAAACTACCATCTAACTACCTGCTTTCTGCTTTGTAAATTTTCACTCTTTGTTATTATTACTATACACCTTTCTTTAGACATGCATGTTCTGAGTATTTTAGGAGGATGTAGAAAATATACCAAAGAAGAGCAATGAATCGATAATTTTGATTGCTAAATTGGTCGTCATGATTGAAATTAATTAACCCAGCTTCAAGACGTCAATGAGACATTTTAACACCTCGACATTATCCATTATAAAATGCTCCCATTAAATTTTTAGTTACTGATGACTAATCACCGAAACATGTTCAACGGATATTTCTCTAGCGGTAATAAAACAATGGCGCAGCGATAACCTTGGCAGAATTGTTCAATTGTATTCTTTATCATATTAGCTCCCCTAATTCTGCATAACTCATAAATCCATAAACGACTTGGTTTTCGGATAAATACGATCACGCTTTAAGCTTCCTCGAGCTATAAACATGTCACGGTGATCATGCAAACTGAGTTAATTTATGATTGTAGGATGAAAGAGGAAAACGTCCTCGCAATCTCCATAATATTGTGCTAAATAGAATTAATTAGTTGGATCATTTTTCATGAAGAAGCATAAAGATATCGGAAACATAGACTAACCATGTAATTCTTTGTTGTTGGGCAGGACTCTTGTGGAGAGTATCATGTATCATAATATATTTCCTATAGGTACTCGTCACTTGGTAAATAATGCAAAATGGTCGGATTGATAATTTTCCACGTGATTAATTAAAAAGTCACCTACACATACAGTTAAAGGTAGGAAATAGACATCTAATTTGCGATAAACTTCAGGATCCCTCCCATTACGCACTTTGACGTTGTTGATTGTTACAGCGCGTAGACCTTTGATTTCAGCTAACCCTAAGTTCTAAATTACGTGCTGAATGAGAAAAATTATTCATTGCTATTACTACCACATCATTAAAAAGAATAAAACGCATGGATACATCATCAGTGTAGTCGACAAGGCCGGCATAAACGGTGTTAGAAAAGTGTTGTACCTTTTTTACCAAATTTCCAATGACCTATGATCTGACAGAGTTTATCATATATACATTCACTTCACCACTCACCTTGATTTTGTGGTTGCTTGCTTTACTAAGTCGATGGTTTTCTGGTGTATTATACACGTTGTAGGCATACGAAACGACTGCGAAGATGAAAAAAATTGGCGTCAAATATACCGCATCCACCGTTGACTGGCCAAAGACATTTGGCAACAATTGCGAGTATTGTAGCAGAAGCAACAGCAGCGCTTGTCCGTCGAGGTGTACGCAGTTGTCGCGAGACGAGCACGCACGTACGCACGCACTATTTGTTCTTGGATGAATGTCCAACAAGTGGCATGATAAACATTGTTGCTGATTGAATAGCAAAATAGCAAGCATGATAAAGGATCCATAACTAAAAGCTATGAGGGCTAAGGAGAAAGATGCTAGTTAGCGAAGAGTTGAACCGGCGCCGGCATGCCAATTGTCTGATAAATGTAAATGAAGTAGTAAGTACAATTGAGGTTGTGCTTGCTAATTTGTTGGTTCAGAATTAATCTGCATGTGTGCACAAGCATAATATAAAATTGAATACTCGTAAATAACAGAAGAAATATGAACAATCAAGAAGAACCAGTTAGTTAGTTAGGTCTCCATGTTTTAAAACGAATTCTGTGTGTCGCAATTTTAAAACTACTTTGGCATGATATGATAATAGGCTTGATAAAAAGAAAAACAAATTATTATCAAATACATCATTAACTTGATTGTACAATCATGTACATATTAATAAATCTACATGACCGGGTAATAACTTTTTTTTGCATATTATGAACACCAGAAGGATGAAGACAGCTCTTAGTATAAAAGCAATGATCTTTCCATGATTTATTACAGTGAAAAGCCTATTTTGGGAGCTCTTTCCATAATATCTTTGTACGCACAATTCCACCAAAAGCTGTAGAAAAGCTTATCTGAAAAGCTGGGGCATATTAACACGGCTCAACTCACTCGTTTCTCACTTAACATAGGGAAACTTTGGCCAATATGTTGGAATTTGTGTTCTTCGCCTCGACTTTGCCTATGCCTGCAGAAGTCTTTGGTACTGTAAAGCAAGCGAACTGGCATGAAGATTCTTCTCCTGCAAAGAGTGAACTCTCCTGCTTTCAGGACATTTTGCATAGTAACAACAACAACAAAGTCAAACGCGACGATGATGTTGATGATTTCGTCTACCTTCTGCTTCTATGCTTTCGTTGCTTTCTGTTTTAGTATGATACTCGGCTCATGTACGAATGAACTGCATCTAGGAGAGAAATGAACATATAACTGCCTAACTGATGTGATACTACTATACTTTCTGGTAACTATATTCGGAGAGGAAGTACACTAGGTATTTAGGGACTGAGCAGCAATTCACTATGCAATGATACATTTCAATAAGGATTAACTCTGCAAAACTTTAACAATGAACAAACCGAAGGAAACAGAGTTAGACAAGTTGCGATATATACAGATCTTTTTGGTAGATTTTTCATCCGAAGATGATCTCAAGAATGAGAATTCTTTCCTTTGTCCAACGCAAAAATTATTATTTGAATAGCAAATTTCGAATTTAAGAATTACAAGCTCCTGCTTTAGTGTTAGTTCCAATTCAAATTCATGATACACTTATGAGATATTTACATAGTTATCCTAATATCACTAAAAATGAAACTCTTAATTGTTTTAATTATTGTACAATGTTATTTGGAAATGAAATCTTTTGTTTGCATACGCATACCTATACATACTGTCTTTCCGTTCCTCATAAAGCAGACAACTAATGGAAGGACAGCATACATGTTTGAGCATTTAAACTGTACTCGTTTACTTTATGCATTATTCGCAAAGTTCCTCTGCTAACCAACTAAACTGCATTTTCCAAATCGAGACTAGCTTCACTTCAATAGTCTGCAGAGGTTAGAGTAAGGTTGCCATATTACTGAAAAGCTTGTCTTCTCTGAAAGGCTAAACAAAGAAAAGGGGGATTGTATCTGTCATGGTTTAATGAAATGCAGATGGAAAGAAAGCATTTTTACATAACCAATCTCATACTTACTTACACAAGAGACACTGCCACTATTCGAAACAGATACATTCAAAACTAGTAACTAAAACCTTATCAATAAAACCCGAGTTTAAAAAAAATGTGAATTATTATTAATTTGAAAGCATGTGAATTTTGCAGTTTAATGTCAAGGGGTTTGGAAAGATTAGCACTAATATGGTAGCAAGAATGCGAATAATGTGAATGCGAACAAGTCGCGATGATAAATTTTCATGACATTAGACGACTTTATTCAAATTTTAAAAATAATCAATTCAGTGATCAAATTTAAAGTAGAATCTACATTGAACCCTGTGCCTGAAAAAATTTGGAATTTGCCTGCACAAATTCTCCTCTTTTTGAGGTCCTGCGCTGTTCCTCCTCCAAGGTATTGTTGAGAGAAACGGTATACTTGAATACTGCATTTGTTGCTGGTGTTGGTATACTCATACCTGGTAAAGTTTTCGCTGCTTTATTATCGACTGACTCTGAAAATGCAGAGTTGGTTAAGAGATTAACAATATCGAAAGTATGTACGGGTAGAAAAACCCGTCTTTTTCAAATGAAAAATCCCGTACTAGGAAATATTTGTAAATCATTAATTGTTTGGGGCAAGGTGAGAGAACACTCATTTTTCTTAATTGTATTAATAATAATGTTTTTGTTTATGCCTAAATCAATGTATATATGAGATTGTTATGGAAGTCCTCTGCAAATTGATAAGTTCGCTTTTGTTTGTCACATTAGTTATATATAAGAAGTTAAATTATATTCTGATTGATGTTCTGATTGATAAAAGTATGGTTGAAGTATGGACACAAAACCACTTATTTTATTACATATGCATTTAGTCACATTTAAATAAAGGGGCATTTTTCATATTATTCGAGCTATTTATGTATAGCAAAATTTTCATGTTCCCACATCTGCATCTTCTTGGTTGATGTGTAAAATCCACATTTACGAGCTTATACAATAAAACATGTATGAAGTGTAGTATGTCAGAGCAAGATCTGCGTTGCAAGTTTACAGAGGAGTTAGTCGTCAGACGGTGCGGTGGTCGAGCTAGAACACATTTGCTAGTTTTTTTTTAACCAAAAACCAACTTACATACTCTGAGCTCTGAGGTACACATAAACATTGTATCGAGTTCTGCACAACAAAACACAACACTTGTTTTGCCTTCGTCCAGTCCAAGTATTACTTAAATATTTTTAAAAATTTCACCAGTTATCTCGGTCTAAAGGAAACTTCAAGGTAAGAACTTCAATTTCTTGCATTACTTTTATTATAAAATTCTGTTGTCATGAATAAGTTTGCAGTAGTTTTAAGCAACGTTACTGGATAAGGGTGTCAATGTGGCAAAAATTACATAGCTTGTGTCCAGGTTATTGCTAGCATATTGTTTGATATTTCATGAAAATTACAAGTTATTCAGTGATGACAACTAGCTAGATATAGTTAATTACGGTAATAGTCACCCTTTCAACAACTGTCATAAAAATAATTTTGATTGTAAAGGTCAATTTTTCATATTTTCTTTCGAATATGGCAGTTTGTGTGATAGCATAGTGTTAGTCCTAAGTGAAGGAAACCATCAAGTGTCATTCCCATAAAGTGTTGGTTATATTATATTTATATATAACTGTTGTCGTTATTTTAAATTATTTACTGTTTTAATGTCAGTCTGCTGGCTTAGATCCAAAACATAGTAGCCTCGTGGTGGCAACGATATACCACCTTATATTGCATTGCAGAATTTTGTCACTTTTGCTCCGGCGATTTTGTTTGATATTCAGTAGAAAGTGTCATATTACAATTTTAGCTCAATTTGAGAAGTAAGACGAGAACGCTGCGAGAGATAACAATGTCATAGGTAGTAGAAAACGAAAGCATTCTTATTTAAGTAAATCTCATTCAGTTAAGAATAATCAAATTCTGGCGAGTGCGACAATATTGGTACGTGCCGGTGTCATATTTAATTATATTTTATCCTTATCAGTTTACACATTAGGCTGTTAGGTACGACCGGCGTGTGTGCGCTGGATTCAATCATCACATGAAGCAGGAGAACTTCTGCTTATAATCTTTAAGGATTGTAAGTCTTCGTTTCAGTGTTTTTCCTCACGTTCGTAACCGTGTCCCAAAAGCATGCTATTCGTCTTTCGTAAATAAATGATATTTACATTTTTAGACTTATTCTCTTTCCACTGCAGAGTCGTCTTTCGTAAATGAACGTTTCTCAAGTCAACACTTTCTGATGAAAATCTACCAATTCGGAGACATAGTTGGAGCCAGTCATGAACTGCAATTTGCATCTCACATCGTACTTGTGTCTGTGTTGAACATGTAGTTGTGTGGGCAGGATTTTTGCTTTTGCTTTTCACTGCGCTAGAATATGGACAACTTTTTCTCACTTACGACATGACACTCTGAATTTCACAGCATATTTTACCCTACCAGTGTGAGTAGCTTGTTTCGAAAACGTGAAGCCCACAATATTGATTCTATGATTTTACATGAAATGGTTAAGTAGAAATGAGAATTGACATTGAAAATTCCTTGCTGGCGTTGTCGATTTTTCTAAAATGCAAATGGAGCATTCTCTTGTGCAGTAGAGCTAAGCTTCTGAAACTTTAGCAGCACTCGGCAATTCTTTCGTTCAAAATCGACATTTAGCATAAAATGACACAAGTAGGGTTGACTGGAGACAAGATGACAGCTTGTTGAACATGTTTGGAAGATAGCAGTAGGAAAATTGGGGTTATTATTCACTCTGCAGAGCCTTCCTTGCATTTCCCCTTCTGGCCACGATTTCAGTCATTATCAACTAAATTTCACTATAATCTCTTCGGAGCGCAGTTGAAACATTCATGCTGCTGTCTTTCTTCATTTTCAGTTAACCTATCCCAATTTAGTAGTACCTATGATATGTAGATTTGATCCTTGAATGTCACTTCAGTGTCATCAGAGAATTTGTACATGTATCAAATTGTTTTTTACAATTTGGAGAAATCCTATGTATAAAATCGAGATGCTACAATTACGGACGGGGTCCCGAAATTATACAGATTTAACTAACCTTTTGTTAAATTTGTCTCTGAGGCTACATTGTAGGCTAAAAACATCATTTAAAATTGACAGAAAATCTATTGGCAAATCTGTTAAATATCGCTGCTCTGAATGAATACTTTCAATCAACTTTTGCAAGAATTTCCTTTCTTTTCCTTAATAATGCGTAAAGTAACCAAAGAGCAACCAAAATTGACTTCACTTCTTGTTTTCTTTTTCAACAATGTTTTCATGCTTGATTTGAGTGACAAACCTCTGGTCATTGAATGCTCACTCTGTCACTGCAGAAATAACGTGACAAATAAATTAAATGTAATGAGGACTAACAAGTTAAAAGTTTTGATTAGTAGAGAGTGCAAAAGAACCAGAGTTGAACCTTTGACACAGAATTATATTAGACTACTTATTGATATGCATTTTGTTCTGATTTTGCGAGATGTTTATATAGATTTATATTATTTAATAATCAGTTTGTATATGATGTTGCTGATGGAGTGTCAGGCTGGGGCAATACTAGTACGGATTTAAACATGAACTCTTTAATGCATAATTTTGTGATGCGATCAGATAAAATTGGTTTGTTCTTGCATAAAAATACTGCGGGGTGGTCATGGCATAGGTCAATTCTTTGCAACATTTTATCATCCGTTATTTGACGTGACTTCAAAGCTACAGCCAAAGCTAACAGAATATCATCAAAGTGTTTTGCTCTCTCTGTGATGCAATAAAAGTGCATACATAAATAAACTATGACTGTAGAGTTTAATGCAGTTCATCAGTAGAGTCTGAGGTCTGCACATGAAATTTAAGCTAGTTATTTTGAAGTTGGCATTTCCCAATCATAACGGTGTGCCAATTTGGTGTGGATCGGGACGGGTGGATACTTCCGCAGCAGGAGCAACTGACAAAGAATGATAGAGATAGAAAACAAAGGTCTCACGACTTCACAACAATAAACATGAGTTTCTCATTCTGCGACGCGACGCATTCATTTCGACTCAAAGTGAGCGGAGCAGAGCAATGGGCAACCTTTTTCCTCTGGTCTTTGTTAGTTTTTCACAATGCTCTGCTTAATTAACGACTCCAAATTGTGCCCTATTTTGGGGAAATCATAATCATTATGACTAGTGTTAAATCTAATATTATAATCCGGAGCATTAAAATAATGCATTAGAAGAATGGTTACTAGGTTCGTTTAGTACATTCTAAAATCTAATGTCATGGCAGGCATGGCAAAGCATACAACTCGCAATCGTCTTTATTTTGACGCACGCACACCTGAGTACATATGTACAAAATTTCAGATCTGACTGAGGCAGACGTAGAGGAGAAACACATTTATTACGTAAAATCTACTTGTTCTTTGTGCATGTTTCCACTTCCCTACGATGATATTAGTTGCAGAGGTATAACGATCTTCAATACTACGCTACCACTCTTATGTTGTTGGTCATATTGGTATAATCGCTTTTCTAACATTACTAGTAGTAATTTACTACAATTTCTAGCCTGCTAATCTACCGAACAGTAACCAAAAGGCAGTATTACTCCTCCTGTATACCATCGTTGTCGGTTTTACACGTCTTTTTAGAGAAACCAACCAGCTACTTTATGCATTGGGTCAGGGGGGTGGTCTCTAGACCATTGTTGTTTTAAAAGAACTTGGTTTGGTTTAAGAAAGTGAGGCAGAGAGCTTCTTGTTTTGTCTAGTAAAGTAGCATCATACACTACTGAACCAGTGATAATGTTCCAATGCTGGAAATCCGTTCACTTCTTTTTGGGCAGGGTGAAGTGAAGCGCTTTTGACTCTAATCTAAACTGAATGTTGCTACTAGTATAGTGGCTGCCGACAGTCTCGACTCGAACCGAACAAGAACGGAGACCACTTTATTTTTTTCTGTAGATCTACGTAGTTCTGTTTTGACTTGCACCAATAAGTGGTTACATACATGTTCTTTCTTTTTCCTTTGTTCGCCAATTTACTTTTTCTGCTGCTAACTAGCTGTAATGGTTCGTAGATTTCACATGACTTGACGACTTTCTCAAACCCTTCATTTGAATCTTGAAACAAGCGTGGTAATGATGAGGGACAATCTGGCAGCAGGAATCGCTAGTGCAAACTTAACTTGCCATAAAAGATGTCTGGTGGGGGTTGGTGAAAGATGTTTTAGTTAGTTAGTTATCGCCACTCTTGTAGAAATATGGAAAATGCATGAAATCAACTCGTTGAGAAAATACGTACATATTCCATAAAATCATCTTGTCTTGGCATTTTACTTCATTCATTGCATCCTGTCGTCAGGAGCTCTTCTTCATTTTACTACCAACTTACTACACAGTTATCATACTGACGTACTCACCGATTCACCATGATATTGTGATGATATGGACATTTGTGTAGTAGTAGTAGACGACTCGGCTGTATGTAGCTGTTTCTAAGCTGATTCATTTGCCATCTTGCATGTAGGTTTATCTGTATCCACCAAAGACCTTGTTTCACATTGGAAGTCCTTGTTCAAAGTCAGTTACTTTGTCAGTAGTTGCAACAAGAGAAAATTCCAAGTTAGACATGAAGTGACACTCCACCTTTCGCCAAACTTGCTGCTTGCTCCATGCTCCTTTCAGGTTTCTCATTCTATTGTTGAGAAGTTCTCTCTATGATTAGATTAAATCGCAGTCTTACCATCGTCATCACATCAGCTTTAGAAAGTTGTTTGTAAAGAGTATAAAAATTATTTCACAAGTCTTCTGCAAAGAATTTTTCCAGATATTTACAAAACATTTTTGCTTTCGACTTATGTACTAAAAGTCGGCAACTTTGTTCAGCATCAGCAGAGTTGCTTTAATCAGATAAAGCTTACAAATGTTCATGACAGAAAGACACCAGGCAGGAAATCTGTGATTTTATTTGTATAAACATTTGGAAATGGAGATATTAGATCTTGCACCCGGCTGGTTACTCCATCTTACCTTTCCAGGCTCACCCTTTAATTCTGGTGTTTTAATATTTTGCTTCTGTGCCCTCCGTAATTGCAAACGATTGGCTGGAGTGGCTTGACGAATGTCTTCTTGTATCAGTGATGCCCTTCAGGTGCGTCTAACCTCTGTAAGGCGAATGCATTTGGAGTCACTATGTGCGAGGTGCGACTCTGGTGACACATCTTCTGAATCGTATATTAGGAAGGCCAAAGAATGCTTTTACTTTTTCCGTGCCTGTGGCATTTTTCACAAATTTAGCTTAGCCAGAGCCGAAGCAGAGACGGCTGCTTTTACTGCTATCATCGAGACTGATTTTTATTTAGCCAAATGTTGAATTGAATGTACCAGATATCTACTCAACTAGACTCAAATTATTTACAATTACAAGCACAACGCAATTCCAGCTGCACCTCCCCTTTCTTATGAAAATTTGTTGTTGAAAGTTATTGATGCTTCTCTTGCAACAATGATCGCAGAGAAGGAGAGAAATTGAAGCCTTTTGCTTGAATGAAGTTTCATGCTTGATCATTGAAGCTTTTACTGATCTGTTTTTATATGGCTATTCTAGCAATGGCTTATTTAGATAACCAAGCACGCAGTGCACTTTTCTGAGCCTTCTTGCAAATTGCAAAATGTCTCATAAATTCCTACATACTCATATCTATTCTTATACAGGTTTAAAAATAAAAATCGAGATATTCGTTTCTTTGGATAAGGTCCGTGTAGCATTCTAATCTTGTTTATTTGAGAATCTGTTATTCACACACGCATTTCTCCTTTTTAACGTTTCACTTAGTTGAGGCAAGAGTTTTGGGTAGAAGTTGGAATATTTTATTAACTAACTTTAAGTAGCATGTGATGAGATTTCAGTTCCTGTTTTGCCATAGATAGCATCAATGCCTATTGTGACAGTAACTAAATAGTTTGATGCTATCTCAAACTTTAGTTCAGTTGATAAAATAGTAACGTCTTACTTTAGGAAGCTTTAGTAGCGTCGATGGATAAGGAATTCGTATGTGCTAAATGATCTTTGTCACATGTCATATAAATGCATGGAAATTATCAATCTACATAATTATTTTTATTTCGAGTACTTCGAGTTTCACCATTTCCCAACTAATTAAGTAATTAAAATACCCAAATGACGGAAATTATAGTAGTGTCAGCATAAATACTGACACCCATCGAGTTTTGTATCTTTGTTGTGTGTTCACTCTTATTCTCATCGTAGCAGAGCGAAATGTTGAACTCGCTC
>VYYJ01002769.1:0-19600 GCA_021029165.1 Cyphoderus albinus | reverse complement strand
CGTGTTCAGATTTTTTAGCAGAACATGTAAAAATGAATTGTAGAAACTCAGCTTACATGTCGATTTTTCCTACTTGTCGAAAATCTGAGCTACACTTCGTGTTTACGAATTCCCTATTATGTCATGACTCATGACATGAGCGAGAATGCGAACGAATGAAAAAAATGTTGGTTTTTACGGTAACAGTTTACAAATATTGCTCACGAAAATGCAAATGACCTCGGTTTTGCTCGGTAATTTGCATACAGGTGTCACCGTGAGACTGAGTGAGACTTTGGCAGGTCTACTAATGACTAAGGACCTTAGTCTAAGGTTAAATTGGTAAATATCAACAACATATTTTTGACAGACTAGGCAGCCAGAGCAGAAGAATGAGTGAGTGGAGTTCTTCTAGCACAGTGCACAATGAACATGACACATGCATGACACATGAAATGAATGTGAATGTGAGTGATGAGGGCATAATATGGAATTGGAATATGGATATGGAATGGATGCAGCTATATGTACATATGTATCGTTGTATGTAGTCATCTCATCTGCGCTGCGCTAGTCGCTAAACTTCAATGCTCGTAGCAAGGCGGAGCAGCAGGTAAAGGCACGCATCTCTAAAAAGAAGTAACGGTCAAAATTTTCATCAGCTAGCAAGAAGTTGCAACTGCCACTTCTTCAGTCTTGCCTGTTGTATACAATTGATTACCATTCTATTTCGGGGTTTCTCTCTCTTTCTCTGTTAGTAAAATACTAACACTAATCAAATCAACTATTAAACTAAAGATTTGCTTGTCGTTAGGGAAAGTGCATTAGGCGGGACAAACAGGGATTAAGGCAGAGAGCTCAAAAGATTTCCGAACATTTGTAATTGTGATTCGTAAATACACATTAATATTTTTCCAGTGATTGTTTTTTACGTTTACTTCTGACTCTTTTGAGTGTAAACGGCCAGTGATAATTGCTGCATTTTAGATAAACTTTTTTAACTTTTTCGTCATATCGCGGAATCATTCCGCCGGAATGATAGTGCGTTAGTGAACGCAGACTTTTGTATAGATTGAATTATTCAAAAAAACGCGATTAAATAATTAATAAAGGGATTTTATTATTTGGTTTAGGTTTGTCTGAAACAAAAGGAAGGTGGGTTTTTGAGCGAAAACAATTTAACAAACTTTTCATAATTGATAGTTGACTTGTCAAAGTCAAAGGAAATATAATTCAGTGGAATAAATACCTTTCGTGTGAACTTTTGAACTTAGGAACTCGCGATGGATTCTGGAAAAGGAGATCACAAGGATTTGATGCACGCAAGGATTACGGAAACATGGGAGTGTTTGAATTCAATTTGGATTAGGTTTGGATACGACGAAGAAAATTTTCTTCGACGTCAAAATACTGTAGTGAAACATGTTTCGGTGAGTGAAATATCAAATATAACGAACAATACAATAGTTATTGGTTCTGGTTCTTCCGGTCGCTGACTAAATGCTAAAATAATTTACTTGAAAATTGCAGGAACTGTTACAGGACATGACACAGGAAGCACAGGACAAACTGAATGAGCAACAACAGAAGCTTGACTCTTTGATGCAGGAAATCATGCAGCTCGCAAAAGATCTTAGCATTGAACATGTTCCAGAACTGGATGCTGCTTCCGGTAAAACATTGCTGGAAATGGAGAGAGTATTCATGGAAATTGCGAAAGGATTGCGAGCTCGTAAAGCTGTCCGAATGGAAAAATATAATAAAATCAATGAGGAGGTGATAGATATCTGTGAAGAAATGAATGAAGAGCCAATGAAAATCCAATTTGAAGGAATTCCTGCAGACAGCCAGGTAAATTATAAGTGATAGTGAAGCATACAATTTACTTTATGACAATTACGGGAATGGAATAAGTCTGTATGTATTTCGAATAATATTTTGGTTTTATTTATATTTTAGGTGGCCAAACTAGAACAACACTTGGGTTACCTACACCATGAAAAATCTCGAAGACTGTCACAATTTCATACAGTCAGGAAGTCAATTTTGGAATTATTCGATTTGTTGGAAAGGGCACCCAAAAGTCAGTTGGAACAGTTCATTGAAAGTTCTGGAGATGAGATTAACCAAAGTAATCCTGTGTCTGCCACTGGGGTGAAAGTTTTGAGTCTGGAGGTTCTCCGAGAGTTGGAAAGCATTGAGAATAATATGAAGATTAAAGTAGAAGCTAATAAACAACAGGGTGAAAACTACTGGCAAAAGATTCGTGAATTATGGTCTCGTTTAACCGTAGACGAAGAAATGCAGCTTGCATTTTCGGAAGTTCACGAACCTATTGATACTGAATTATGGAACGGAATTTACAAGCCCTCAGTTCTGAAGGGAGTAAGTAACTGTAATATCAAGAAAAATGTATGTTAACAAATTGTTGTATACAGTGCAGTTTACAGTTTTGAATTTCTTAACCACTTCCAGCTACAAAGAGAACTTGAACGATTGGAAGAAGAAAAGCGACTCAATATGGGATTGTTCATAAAGCAAGTAAGAGAGGAACTCTGCAACCTGTGGATAAACAGTTGCTTTTTGGCTTCAATTGAGGTCAGATTTATTGAGTCCAATTATTTGGGATTGACATCTTTCACCATCACTGACTTCAATTCTGAAATACCAACGGAGGATCTGCTAGAAAAACACGAGAAAGAATTGGAGTACTGGAAGAACTTTGTTGACCGAAACAAAAAAATTATTGACATGGTAGGTTTCTGGCCTTCTGGGAACACAACTTTGACAGCCATGAGATCATTAAATACAAGGTCATTTTTCTTTTCTAATCAAGGTCGTCAGAAGAGGGCATATGTTTGCTGAGTACAAAACATTGGATCAGAAATCTGACGATCCAAGCCGGCTTGCAAATAGAGGCGGAGCGCTTTTAAAGGAGGAGAAGGAACGCAAGAAACTGGAGAAGACTATTCCGAAACTGGAAGCTGAATTAAAAAGCCTTTGCGAAGCGTTTGAACAGGATGCTGACGAAGGACATGGCATGACAAAATTTCTGGTGTATGGACGTACCATTAATGAAATGATTGAACAAGATTGGGATGAGTTTCACGAAGAAAAGAGATTGCGGAAGGAAGCTAAGGTAAGGTATTCCTACTATTGAACGATGATGTCGTTTCGATGCTGTTATTAATAGTTTTGGAAACAACTTGTATCATGCTTTTATCATTGCGTTTCACTTGCTTCAATTTCAATAGAAAATTCCAAAGGACGGCCAAGGAACAAATAAAACCATGATGGGAACAACACAAGTAGGAAATGCTGGCAGTCGAAAACGACCAGCACCACAAACACCTTCGTCTGCAAGAGGGTTGACAACTCCATCAAAAAAGAACAAAACAACAGCGCTAACTCCTGGAAAGACATTTCAATCGCCGTTCCCAGCTCCAAGTGCATCTGCCAAACGCCCATTAACAGTGGTAAGCTAATTTCTTGAGATTTTTATTAACTACACATACACAATGCGGAAAAGGTTGTAAAAATTTCTGTTTCTCCATGTTATGGAGTCGTATTATTTTATATTTATTGTTGATTATAAATTAAATGCCTTATCAATCACCATTTTGGTAGTATCCCTCACGATTACCAAAGATAAATCCGTCGTCAAACCTAAAACCCAAAAACTCAAAAACCACTGCATCGCAGTACTTTCCTACGTATCCTGTAAAAAGGAAATCTGCATCCCGCAAAAAGCGAAGGAGTATGCGAAAATTAGGCAATGGATCTTCGTTAAATTCTTCTACACTACATAGTTCTTCTTCCTCCAACGAACAAAAAAGCTCATTATCGCAACCAAACTTGCATGTGAGCTCTTTGGATCAACTCAACTTTTCTGAAGTCATCAGAGGCCACGGTCCTATAGCAGCAGTATCGGCCCTCAAGCAATCACCTCCAAAGCGGATTGCTGTTAGTATAAGCAAAAATTCTTTTTTTAGCTGGATGGAGTGGTCTTTTAATCAGGGTCGCCGTCAATGCGCGCGCATGAATTTAAGCGGTCTATTTTAAGGCGTTTGTTATGTAAAGGGTGTAATGGTGTAAACAAGACAAACGAATGTTTTCAGTAAATGATGCATGATGCGGATTGGGGAAAGGGTGACTGTTAAAAATTGTGGATATTGTTAAGACGCATGAATCTAAAGTCGTGATTATTTGTTATTGTCATTGCGCAATTTGGGATTACTTTAAGTTGCATGCACGTTTTTTAATATGTAGCATGAAACTTGAACTGAGATTGGGTGCACGAGCATGTTTGATTGAATTATTGGGTTTAAGAAAGTTTTATTTATTTAAGCTTTATTTTATTAATCCATTATTAATTGATTATTTTATTTATTTTTAGAGCAAAGAAAATTTCATCCACCCATCTGATGCTGCAACCCGTTCTGGAAAAAAAACTCCGAAACCCACAACTACGTTTACTCGTCAAGCATCCGCCGCTAAGATTCCTCTTCCTACAAAGTTAACCGGAAAGGAGCAAGTTCCACCATCATCTGAAAAGAAAGCCTCAAACGATACGAAGTCTAAGGACACCGTTATATCACCTGTTGCTTCGTATTCTGAATTTACAGTAAGCAGAATTTAATGCAATGCAATTTATACTTTCCATTCTTTATTCCTTTTTTATATATACATTGTGAAGTGACTTTCACCTGCAGGATCATTTGCTGTGCCAATCCACGCTTAACTCGTCTACTGTAGTTCCTTTATACAACCAAAACAAACAAACCCCAGCATCCAGCGCGTGTCCAACAACTCCAACTAAATCATCGGCGATGTCTTTTACACCTGCTAAATTGCTTGACGATAATTGCTTCTGAATTTTGCATTCGTCCAATCAACAACAGAACAATAGATTCATTATTCAAAGGAGAGTTATCTAAGGATAGTGAAAAATAGTTTATCGGGCTGTAAATAATAGGCTGTCGATTGATAATATGTACTTTTTATTAATATTTACTTTACTGCTTATCATTAGTTGAGAAAGAATTCATTTGATGTGTATGTGCGAGGAGTCACGTACTCACTTTCGTACAAAATGCTCACTAATCTCTTTTCAGTTTCATGATTTACAATCTTTACTGTTAAATGAAATTGGTGGAAAAGACCAGCCAGGTCAGACAAACAATTGTGAAGCAGTATTTTAAACATATATTATACCATTAACATAAATATTATATTAGTGCATGTTATATTATTTGAAATGTTAACTATATTTGATGTCTATCGTAAGAATGTACTGCTGAAAATACTGATACGTCACTGCTTACATTTAGATTTAGTTTGTATTGTACATACGTTAGACGGTGTATTTATTATTAATAAACGAAATCTATTGTAATAATGTAATTAAGACTTTTTATGTAAACTGATGAAAATATTATTTGAATGCAGTTTCACGCTACATGATAAAAGTAGCAAGTATATCTAGATAGGTTATTATTGAGTCGCTAATATTCAATGTCTGTGTGTTTTATAATTTAATAAAATTTGTCGTAGATAAATATGCAAAGATAATTTTAGAATTAATATCAACGAGCTTTATTTTCGTTGAAATAATTTGACCCAAATTCCCAAATTAAAGACCATCTGAATTAAAACTTACTCATCTTAACTCATATCATTTTTGTATATCCAAACCATCACCAATACCAAATGAGATCACAAAGCAAACTCATTCGACTAGGGCTATTCTAATCTCCCGATTTCCGGGTGATTCTCCTCTGACTCATTCATTTAAAAAAAGGTTATCTTGTCTTCTTATCATTCATCCATTCATCCCTAGCTNTCTAATCTCCCGATTTCCGGGTGATTCTCCTCTGACTCATTCATTTAAAAAAAGGTTATCTTGTCTTCTTATCATTCATCCATTCATCCCTAGCTTCATTGAGTGCTTTGCTATCGTTTTCATGATAAATACACCCACAACGACTGATTTTTTTATACAAAATTGTACACATGCCCATTCATATTTTATTATAAATAAATAGTCAATCAATTTAGAATGACAATGACCATCAGCCAGCATCAACGATCATCTTTATCATGTTTTCCTAGGGTGAATGTCTGACAGTCAGATTGACTGGAATTCTATTAAAAGTGGTGATTATCAAAAGATTTGGTCTGGAAAAGAGCATTGCACTAGAAAAAAAAGCTTTTTACTCCAGCTCCACCGGACTCGACGCGATTGTTTGTAATGTACTACCGTATCAGACAGACAGAACAGAAATGTCCCATTCTTTTTGTGCGTAAAGCGTAATCCATCCATAAAAACAAAATGCAAGAAAGCGGCTAAAGGCTTCGTCCAGCAGGAAGAAATGCAAGCTCAAAGTTGAAAAGCTAAGCCTCATATCATCATATTCATCATCCTTCTTGAAATGAGTTGATCAAAAGGAGTAGGATGATCAAAATTGAATTTTAAATGCATGTGTGCATTTTTCAAGAAAAGCCAGCGAAAAAAAGTCTGCTGATTTGTATTTAATAATAACAAAACAACAACAGACACCTTTTTCATTGTCATCGACTCCGCCAAAACACCACCGAATTGACAAGTAGAAGTGGGATGTGTTTTTCTTTCCTTCCACCACTTTCATAAAACTGTCAACTTAGGCAAGGGAGAGGTGAAGATTTCAAAATTGACAAGTCGTAAAGTACTAATTATGTAATTGAATTGATCATGTGACATTAGATTGGTTTCATAGTTTAGTTTAGTATAAAATAAAATGGTTTATTTTATTTGTTGCAAAAGTTTTTCTTTTAAATAACGCCTATATTCTGTTCTAACTCTAACTAAATTGTGAGTGTAAGATAACTAACTAATTATTACTAGAGTGGACTGGGTGGGCGTGGGTAGTGGTGGCCAAAGTCCGAACGTTTGTAACTTTGAAATAAGACCACAAAAGATTTTTATGTGTTAAGTGCACAGGTGACAGTGACAGGGTGCTGGCTCAATTGCTGGTGGCGGAAGAGGTGGGTCAAGGGCAAGGAAAGACTGGACAGGACAGGAAGAAGGTTGAAGGTACAAAGATTCAATTATTTAAATGTTAGACATATTTTGGTTATGTATCATCATTATCAACATAATTTGCATTTAAGTATTTTGTTTGTCCATCATTGATTAAATGAGACTGACTAAGACCACAAAAGATTTTTATGTGTTAAGTGCACAGGTGACAGTGACAGGGTGCTGGCTCAATTGCTGGTGGGCGGAAGAGGTGGGTCAAGGGCAAGGAAAGACTGGACAGGACAGGAAGAAGGTTGAAGGTACAAAGATTCAATTATTTAATGTTAGACATATTTTGGTTATGTATCATCATTTGCATTTAAGTATTTTGTTTGTCCATCATTGATTAAATGAGACTGACGGCTTTGTCTTTTGAATGATTCTTGTCAGGACAGCTTCTGAAGCCGAGCTTCAGGTGAATAGCCAGCCGGGTGTTGGATGTGGAATCGTAATCTCCGAACTTTTATGCAAAATCTGAAGCCGTTAACAGTCAACTCTTCATGCACTTGACTGTCGTTTGTTTATTTAATAACCGGTGAACATTTTGACATTCCTATCCTAATGGATAATGGATAAGTGACGACCTGAATGATTGTCAACAGTCAACAGTACTTATAAAAATTGGGAGAATTTCATTCAGAAATCTGCACAAAGAACCTCAAAAGACTGGAAGGTTAGGGCCAAAATTGAAGTGTAAGGAAGTGTTGGTTTTTAGTGATGATTTTTAGATTGTTTAATGAACTTTCACTTCCTGCTGATGGTTTTTCAGAATGGATGAGAGTGGACAAAAGGCAAACACTTTAGGAAACGGGTCAGGTGCCGCAGGAGATCAACCAGGCAACACAGGGCACGTAAAGTATTCTGCAGCTCTGAAGACACTTCTCCCCTATCGTTCCTCTTTGTAAGTGCAATACGGCTCCTGCTCACTATAAGACTGTTTCTACAGTGTTGTTTCCGCCTCTCTGACATCTGAAAACATTTAATTCTTGCTTTTCGTAGACCTAAGGAGAGGAATGTTTTGCCAAGCAGTAAATCAGGATTGTTTTTCCTTTGCCACAGCATCATGGCTAAGTGTGCTTATGTGGAAGGCTTTCAGACAGGGCCTAACACCAAACGACTTATGGGACCTTAAGGTTGTATATTTGGTTTTTAATCAGTACTAGACTAGTCATTTACATTATTAGAAGAAAAGACAGTGATTCTAATAATAGTTTTTTTTAGGATATTGATAAAGCCGAGCCAAACGCCAGAAGACTGAATCGCTTATGGGAAGAAGAAAAGCAGCAAGCTGGAAAAGATGCTTCATTTACAAAAGCTGTGTGGCGATTTGGAAAAACGCGATTTTATGTCTGCATTTTCCTCATGATTTTCAGTGTAATTTTCCAATTTTTAGGCCCGGTACGTTTTCAGTCTTAAAATTTGATGAGTTATATGTATAACACTTGACTTAGAGAACAAAATTGTTCCCATTCCACTCATATAAATTCTATTTTCATCTATATTTTTCATTTGAATTTACTAGGCCTGGATACTCAAATCCATACTTAATTTTACAGACGATCTAACACAACCTGTAGAAATTGGTTTGATGTTAGCTTTCTTGGCATTTGCTGCTCAGTTAACGAGAAATCTTACATTCAGCAGTCTATGGATGTTGGGCATTCACACTGGTACCTTTCTTTAAAGTATAATATAATTGGTCATCCGCTCGGAATAACTTTAGAATTTAAAACTTAATTTAATTTTATAGGAATGCGAATTGAAGGAGCAATGCAGTTCATGACCTACGAGAAAATGCTTCGTCTCCGAAACGGGGGAGATAAAGTATTGAGCCAAGCTATTACATTTTGTACAAACGACCAAGAGAGAATATTTGAATGTGTGGCAGGGGGTGTATTAGCCTTCGGTATTGTGATTGTATTAATTATAAATAATTAGTAGTCAAAAATAAGAAATTAATTTTGTGAGCCGGTTATAATTGTGTAATGTGATATTTTTCTGCTTAGCTGCTCCGGTAATGTTCATTATGTGCTTAACTTACACCACCATAGTACTTGGACCTTGGGCTTTAGTTGGAAATCTGGTTATTTTTCTTTTCTATCCAGTTATGGTAAGTCCTTGTTACTTTGAAAAGCACAAAACCGGAAACATTATAAATTGTGCAACATCCCGTTTAATTACAATGAAATGACTGTATTTAATCAGGGGACGGTTGCTAGATTTATAGCAATTAGACGCAGGAATACCGTAAAGGTTACAAATCAAAGAGTTGGACTTATGACCGAAATATTGAATTCCATTCGCCTAATTAAAATGTACGGGTGGGAATCCAATTTCTCCGCAAAAGTAAAAGGTAATGAATCTAAATTCTTTTAAATTTTAAAGATTACTGCCTAACTAACTAACTAACTTAACGATTGATTGTTGAACGATTTCTTTTTAATTAGGTCTTCGGAAAAGTGAAGAAGCGTTGTTAAAGAGAGTTGCCTTTATGCAGTCATTAACATCTACACTCACGCCAATGGTTAACATAGTTGCTTCAATTTTGACCTTTGCAGGGTTCAGGTAAATCGTCACGAATAAATATAGAACACGAGCATTGGTTTTGAAGGGAAAATTTTTACTATCAAACTTTCTTGTTTTTAGTCTAAGCGGTAACAATCTAACAGCCGCAGAAACGTTTACCATATTCTCAGTATTTGCAGCTATGCAATTTACAATCGGAACGTAAGATTTTTTCACAGAGGACGTATTAACACTATTCTTGTCACATTTATTGTAGATTACAGAAGATAAATTCATTTCAATATTTTGACAGGTTACCATTTGCCGCTCGGTCTATAGGAGAATCAGTTGTGTGTTTTAGAAACTTTCAAGTACGTGTTTAAAAAAAAATGTAGTCATAATCATAATGTACTACGACTGCATTTGTGTAACTATCTTCCTTTATAGAAATACCTGGCACTACCAGAATTCCAATCTGACATGGACGAAAGCCTTAATTGTAGCCATGATTCTGTTGTCGCTATTCAAGACGGTAGTTTCGCATGGGAAAATGAAGAGGATGAAGTAGAAGCTGCTCAAGAATCTCAACAGCGAAGACGCCGCTCTCGACGGAAAGTTGGCAAAAAGGACAGAGCAATGAATGGGCCTGCCCCTTCGGAACCCGAAGCTGAAATTTTACAACCGATTAAAGAATTGTCTGATTGCTTACATTCCGTTCATTTGGAAGTTAAAAGAGGTTCTTTGGTTGGAGTTTGTGGGTCAGGTTAGATGTTTTTTTCTAATGAATTGTAGATAGAAAAAAATCATTTTTTCAGACTATGGATTCAGTTTTAATTCTTTTGTTAAAATTGTACTTACAGTTGGAAGTGGGAAAAGCTCGCTGCTTTCAGCTATATTAGGAGATGTAAGCGGTGCGACAAATTACAAAAAAATACTCTTTGACGATAGTAATTCAGTAAGATAATTAATTTAGATGGTGAGGACAAAGGGTAAAATGCTTATTCGAGGATCACTTGCGGTTGTTACTCAAGAGGCTTGGATTTACGGAGACACACTACAGGAAAATATTCTTTTCGGAACTCCTTTAAACACAGAGAAGTAAATTTGGTTTAGTCAGATATTAAACTATTGTTTGTTTGTGCTATCATTGTGTAATTTAACATTACGGGTTCGGTTTTTATGTAGATATCAAAGAGTTGTTGACATTTGTTGCTTGCGCCCTGATATAGAAAAATTAGCGCATAAAGATTTAACTTTAATCGGCGAACGAGGAGTTAATTTAAGGTATGTTGACGAAATGAGTTTTCACAATGCTTTACAAAATGAACTTTGACGTTAATTTCGATTTTAAACTTTCAGTGGAGGTCAGAAGGCGCGGGTAAATTTGGCTAGAGCGGTTTATGCGGATAAGAGTATTTACCTTCTCGATGACCCTTTAGCAGCTGTAGACCCGATTGTGGCAAAGAAGATATTTGACTCGTGCATTCGTAATTACCTTAAAGACAAGACTGTTCTTTTAGTAACTCATAGTGTTCAAGTAATAATTACTTCTACGTGTACTTACTTGTTTGACACAATTGGACTCGCCGGTATTAGTGATGAAAGTGATGTGATCGTTTTTTTCTCAGTTCTTAGAACCGTGTGATGAAATTCTAGTCATTAAAGACGGAGCTGTTTTAGAAAAAGGGACGCATTCGGAGTTAGTGGAGAAAAAGGAACACTACCATAATTTCCTTCAGTACCACCATGGACAACAAGAAGAAATGGACGGGCTCAGTTCCGGACCGCAGAATAGGAAACCATCTATTGGAAGTATTGGGCGGAGGTCGAGTAGTTTGTCATCACCGAGAAAGACTAAGGCAACAGAAGAGCTTGAAAGCATAGTTCAAAAATTGACGGAGGATGACACGAACTACAAGTTTGCAGGTCTCAAGTCATATATGATCTACGTGAAATCCGCAGGAGGCTACTGTTTTGCAGCTACCGTATTCGCAGCGTTTGCCGCATTCGTTTTTTGTCAAATCTTTACCCAAGTATGGCTTCAACGTTGGATCGATTTAGGAGATGGAAAATATGTACGACTTATTTATTTACTTTCATAAAGTAATTTTTTATTTTTGCACAAGCCTTGCAAGATTTTATTTTATATTTTTTTTCTTTAAGGACGAAAGAGCAAAGAATGCGACAGAGCAAAATTTCACAATGTCTGAATCCGAATTAAAAGGATATGTGAACGACAACCCCAATTTCTTCTTGTATCTTGGAATACTTGTTGGTTCAGTGGCATTCAGCTACGTTGTTGGCTTACTAAAGGGTTTTCTATCGGTTCGTCTGGTGCTTTGGGCTTCATCCCACCTCCATGGATGCATGCTGGATAGAATAATAGGATCTACTTTGAAATTCTTTGATATGACTCCGTCTGGAAAAATCATTAATCGTTTTTCTAAAGACATTGACGAACGTAAGTTACACAGTAAAGCCTCATTTTCCCACATTGGCAAACCTTTAAAGCATTTAGTATCTTCTTTTTTTACAGTTGACGCACGAATGCCGTTTCTATTCGAGTTCGTCATACAATCTGTGTTCTATGTAATGTTCAATTTTTTTGTGGTTTGCTTGGTCTACCCGTATTTTTCAGCTGTTTTGATTATAATCTTTGGTAAGTAAAAACTGCTAAAACGGCTTTACAAAAGGAGGATTTGATTTGACAAAGTTCGATGTTTTTGTGCTGTAGGTACAATGATATTCTTTGATGTATGGTTGAACCATGGAGTTCGCGAGACAAAGCGACTTGAAATCATCTTAAAGACGCCAGTAATCCATCATATTCAGTCATCAATGGGTGGTTTAGCAATTATTCGCACATTCAGTCGCCAGGATAATTTTAAGATAAGGTATGATGATGGATGATACAGTTTTGAGATTTTACCTGCTTCAGTGTCCAACTATGTATGGTTTAATTAAGGCATTTAACCCAATTATATACTTTTACAGATTTGCAAATTACTTAAATCACCACCTATCAGCAGAATCTGTGTTCCGTTTTGCCAATCGATGGTTTACCGTAAGAATAGAATTTTTGGGCCTTCTCACGATTGTATGTACGATTCTTCTTGCGATTGCTATGCGGGGACATGTTTCATCTGCGATGGTTGGATTAGCGCTCACCAGTATCTACTCTGTTAGTTTTTTGTCTCGAAGTTTTATTTTATTACCAGTAATTAGTTTAAAAAAGAAATAATGTATAATTTTAATAATTCTCTTGATATAGGTAAGTACGTTTGTACCTTTTGTTCTACGTATGAAATCGGAACTACAGGCTAGGTTTCTATCAGTGGAACGTATTTTGGAGTATGCAAAAGTATTAATCAGATATTTTACTGAAATTATTAATGAACCATTATTTAAATCGATTGTAGATTTTACAGCTTTCAAGAATTAATTACAAATAGAACTATAACTTTTCAGGAAATTCCTTTAGAAGAACCCGAAGACAGCATTCATAATCCCACCATCCGAACCTTGGCCAAATGTGGGCGAAATTACATTTGAGAATGTAACTCTACGATACAAAGAAAACTCGCCTTCTGTACTTAATGACGTTTCATTTAAAATTGGGACTGGAGAGAAAATAGGAATAGTTGGCAGAACAGGAGCAGGTATTGAATAAATACGTTATAATAAGAAAAGAAATGACGTCATTGACAAGAATGAAATGACAAACGCATTTTTCAAATTTAATTTTAGGCAAAACATCAATCTTGTCAACACTTCTCAGACTTTATCCAGTGGAGAGGGGGAAAATTATGATTGATGGAGTTGATATTTCTCAGGTCTCACTTAATCAACTTCGCACCAGTGTAGCTGTTATTCCTCAGGATGCCGTTCTCTTTCACGGGACAATAAGATATAACCTTGACCCTTTCGATGAATATGACGACAATGAATTGTGGAGAATTTTGGAACGAGCCCAGTTAAAATCTTGTGTATGATAATCTTTTTTTTCAAATTATTATAATTAATAATACGTACACTTTTTAAGCTGATTTTTTCTTCTCAGATTGAACGTGAAGAGAAAGGATTACTGACTCCAGTAACGTCTCACGGAGAAAATTTTTCTTTGGGAGAAAAGCAATTGATTTCCCTTGCCCGAGCTATGATCCGCAAAAACAAGGTCTTAATGAACAATTTAGGAATTTATTACTAGCACAAAGTGCCTGTTTGAACCAGTTATTAACAAAAACTTCGTTTCGTTATTTGCAGATTTTATTGTTAGACGAAGCAACAGCAGCATTGGACGTTGAAACAGATTTTCAATATCCAAAAGATTATTAAAGAAGCATTTTCTGATTGTACCGTTTTAACTATTGCTCATAGATTAAACACAGTTGTTAACTATGATAGAATAATGGTTATGGACTCTGGAGTGGTATGAAATTTTCACAAGTTTTACAAGTCAATATAGACCAAAAGTTATTTACTTCATGAAGATTTAAAAAAAATTGTTTAACAGGTTGTTGAATTTGACAAACCGGAAGAATTAATGAAGCGAGAAGATTCACTTTTTAGGAAAATGATGAAAATGAGTGGAACTGGAACTGCTGGGGCAGGATTGGTAACTGCTAATGATTTGCAAAAACCATTACCTAAATCACCAACTCAGGTCACTTCAACTCAGGTTGAAGGCCAGGGAGCTGGGGATGTTAATGAGGATCCCAGTGAAAAAAATGATACGTTAGCCAGAAGGAGTCAACCGATGTACCTTAGCTTTATCAACTAAAATAATCCAGAAATAGTTTCGTCTCCACTGCTTTAATCAGATCTAATTTTGGTTTGCCTAACATTACGGGTGAGAGAAATCTTCATTACAGTTGTACATACATGTACTGTAAATGTGCAACATCGCTTTGTGTATAATAATTTGTTAATCAATTCTGTTTTAAATTTCCTCTAAACAAAAACTTGTTCTTTCATGGTACATATACAAAAATAATAACCTTTAATGGCAGGCAACTTTGTATTTTCATACAAAAATGAAACTTATGAACTTGTTACCTTTTCACAAGATTACTCACCTATTTAAACAAACTCGATATGTACTCGTTTAATTTAATAAAAATATTACTTTGTTTCACGTTACATAATCCACCAGTGGAGGTTTTGACGCTTACCCTGCAGATAAGTGGCACATGAGCTGATTTATTTCAATGATCTTGGTGTATAGTTTGGAGTTTGGCGTATTTTACAATTACTGAAGTATTTCGCTGACAGGACGGGAACCCAGTGAAGTGACTAGATAAATATCTTTCTTGGTATGGGATTACATGTTTTGGGGGGAAACAATAAAATGCGCCTTGGATTTTCGAGGCTTCGGCGTTGGCTCCATCTTATTTCTTTCTCCAGCAGTTTCTTTACCATTTGAAATCTACCAAGAAAGTTAATCATAAACTTGGATTCAATAGCAGATTCCAAAAATGTTTGAGACTTTTGAGACTTACAATTCCCTCGAAGAATTTGCGAGCTCCTTTCACTGGTGAGTTTATTGGGGTAACGAAGGTGCGTAGTTTTTGTACTACGGTCTCAATAAAATTTCTGTCGGAAGGAAGAGAGGTTCCTTCCATGTGTTGTTGCTGTCGAAGAATTTCAGCTGTCGGCTGACATAACGCGAGAAATTCAGAAGGAGAAAGTCGCCCGTCCTCGTCATGGTCTCCCATACTTATAATAACGTCAGCATCGCACAAGTTAACCGCCTGTTTGTGGTCAGCTAATAACTGTTTGATTTCTTTGGCTTCCAGAAATCCATCTTGATTCGTGTCAGCTCTGACAATTAGCACAATGTAATTAATCTTCTGATATGTGTACGAACAAGGTTCTTTCATCATTGAAAGCATGTAAAATTATTGCTGTGTAGATAAATAGTTTTAAAAGAACCCTTTTTACTCACAATTTAAAGCAGCACTCCAGTGCTTCAAACTGTCTTCTCGTAAAATGTTTTTTAAATGCTGGGTAAAGCTGTTTAAATTCTGAAATCTCTGCAGCTTGTGGCAAAATTGTACTTTTTGGAGTTGATGAACACACCCTTACATTACCGCGACGTGACTTCTCCTCAAACTGTTTGCGTATTTGGGAGAAGCTCGGAAACGTCTCTTCGCCATCCTTTTGTCGTTCTCCATTTTCAAACTTAGTCTCACTTTGCCCCACATCCGTCATCCTTGTATACTGTGTGGGCCACACAGTGTGGCGTATGGCAAATTTAGTGTAGGATTTTTATGCTAACTTTCCTCTATCTCTTTCGAATAATAATAAGTCTTAAAAGTAAACGCTATACACTTTCCAGCTTCATTACAATTTTGAATCAAAACGAATTAATGACATTTATGTAGAAAAGGTCAATATTCAAGATTCATCCATGAAGTGTACATTTACAATGCTAATTCTAAATCGAATGTAAATGTTTGCCAAAACTAGGTGCAGAAACTTGTAGGGCATTAAATCTTAAGTTACTTAGCTACTGCACCTGAATCGACAAGGAAAGTCCAGAAAGATCGCAATAATGGCGTACATAAGTGCAGGTTTCGGTTGGGATGGTAGGTACTTTCTAAGGAGAAGGTTTGCCTCCAGTTTATCCGGCCGACTGACCCACATCCGCACATTTTTTTCAGAATTACAAGAATTTTACTTTAGAATATTATTAGTGGTGGATGCAAATAAGTAAAATCCTAGCATTTACAAAACGGCTTCGCTTCCTCGACTGCGTAAGGAATGCCTCTGTTACAGAAATATTATGTACTTCGTTTACCGTTGGAAAAAACCGGAACGACTAAATGTATTTTTAGGATATGAACAACTGTCCCGCATTGGCCGCATTGACTCATGATTTCACTTGTTTGATGTCTTTATTGCATATTTTGCATTAATAACATAGACAAAATAACATTTAGTTTATGACTGATTTGATGACAATTTTGAATTTTTGACATTTACGAGCAGCAGTCCCTTTGCTTCCTAAAATTCTTCTTGCAAAATAACCGCATTCAAATTTAAATTCGCATGAAAGAAGAAACACAAAGGTTCATAATTTAATATAAAACCAAATCGCCTGAATCAACAGGAAGGTAAGCTCCCGTTGTCCTTTCAGAAAGATCGCTGAGTAGATACAATGCAGCGTTCACGCAGTGTTCTGTTGTCGGGAACTGCTGCAGCGGTAGGCGTTTTCTTACTTCTTCACCCGTTTTCTCCCATAAATCAGTTCCCATGTCTGTCATTACAATCTAATTGAATGAACATTAATAACACATTAGGCTAGGTTTGTCGAACAAACATTTTTGAGTAATTTCTCTTCATTACGGTTGGATTGATGCTGTTGACACGAATGCCAAGCGGTCCAAGTTGCTGAGCCATGCCTTTCGTCATCATTTCTACTGAGCCCTTTGTCATGTTGTACAGAAGAAGGTCTGGATGAGGTTTGATTCCACCCTTACAGAAAAGCAAAGTTCCATTAGTTGTAAATACATACATAATAGTTTTAGAATCTAGATAATAGGAAACATTTTACTCACAACAGATGAAACATTCACAATGGCCCCCTTCTTTCCCGCAGCAACCATCTTGTTTGCTACTATCTTTGTGACGTTAATGTAAGATTTTACATTCACGTTAAACATTCTGTGTTATGTATCACAAAAATTTACAAGGGCATTCCGATTCTGACCGACTGACAGACTGCAAACATGCATTAAACAAGTCGAAATTGCTTACAGGTCAAACACGTCCTCTGTGCTGTCTAGCAGCTTTTGTTTTACTGCCACACCCGCATTATTTACTAGGTAGTCCATTGCTTCCAATCCTCCCAGCGCTTTCTCAGTCTCTGACCAGTTTGACAGATCGCAGGGGATTATTTTAATTCCTGGACATTCTGCGGCTAAGGCTTTCAGATTTTCCACCGTTTTCGAGAGAGCGTACACAATGGCTCCATCCTTATAGAGGGCCAACGCCAATCCTTTGCCTATACCTGTGACATTAATTCACAAATGGGTATGAGTAGGAGTAAGACTTTACAGTATAAAGAGTAAAATTTCTTAGAAAAGAGAATTTGTTAATTCTACTCTTCTGTGGAATACCTCTGCCGGCTCCAGTAACCAGCACCTTTTTATCTTTGAAAGAGAAGTTCATTGTAAAGATTAAAAATAAAATGTATAATGTGGTGGATGAAATGGTAGAAGGAAAACGTTTTTGTTTTTGCTTCTAGGAGTAGAGATAAATTTGAAATGATGAATACATTTTTACAGTCAAATAAACAGATCCGTGCCTCACGCACTAGTTTCCAATCGTATTTAAAGTATTCATTTTTTAATGTATTACATAATCGCTGTACAATTCCTGGCTAAATGCATTCGGAACAAAAAAAACGTGAGTTGAGTGAGATTGACAGTTTGACATGACATTTGGCTCCACACTCAAGGCATGGTGCTTCAACATAAACTTGTTGATAAGACGCCGGCGCAAATAAGTATATCTTGCACTGTTTGAAGTTTTATGTCAACATTATAGTTCATGGACATTTAGTTTTACCAAGCAATCACACCACACATACATCACGCAGAAATGCATGATTCTGATTAGCTCCGATAAAGCCATATACAAAGTATGGATGAAACTGGTACTGTGAAATTTTACCCACAAAGATCTCTCTGGGTTGTTAAGATTTTTATGATAACGGTGATTTACTTGGTTTACACTTTATACATCCACGAAAGTGCACGCTTTTAAATATCATTGATATAATTTTGGTGCACATAATTGGTTTCAAATAAGAATCAACATACGGCCATGAAAGATTATACTATACCTAAGATTAATATTGACGAAAATTTTGCACAGAGTGCTTCCAATTCTGGATTTACTCAACTTTTTAAACTCATTACGGGAATATCAAAGTGCAAATATAATTTTTCAACAAACTTAAAGCAACGAATAAAACTTCTCTGAATTCTAATAGAGAGATTAGGATAGATTTAGCAATTACTGTACAACTTTTTCAGTCAGTCTAAATTCAATCTTACAAGATATTCGCAGAGGCACTATACCAGTCATTGACATGCAAGTTGTAATTTAAAGAGCTCCTGCTCAGGCTTTATGAAATTTTAATGAAATAAGTGGATAAGAAAGAGAGAAAAGGTCACATGTTGTTCTTGTATTTGTTTATCTTACATAATTCAACGATCTGGTAGCAATCTTGGCAAGCTAATGTATAAATACATATTTTTAAACTTTGTTTATTTCTCTTTAGTATTAGGTTATGACCATGAAAGACCAAAGAAGATCTGCATGGACCTAAAATACTAAAAGGTGGATGTTTACTTTCATTATTAATCCATCTCTTTTTCTCGCATGTTGCATTGCACTAAAGCAGCAGATCTCCAAACACTATAAAATTAATATTTTCAGACCTATTATTATTCGGCTTTCGGGCTTCCTTCTTTAATACTCAAGCCCACATTAAACTTTATATTTTGTTTGCTACTAGATTATCAAAATTATTTACACCTACATACCCGTTGAAAGTAGCAGAAAGCGAAACCTCTGTTTTGTTTATAATATGCCCGGACATCTCTTCCCTTTGCATCCACCCCTTTCACAATGCCTAAATGCCAATCCAGTGTATGTATATTAAAATTATATACAATGGATCATATTCTCGTTGTTCAAGTATTATTGTAACTTTCTGCCAATTATATTGCCAATACCAGTATTTTTATTTTGCAACATCATGATACAAATAGACAATAATAATTGTAATAAGGCAGAATGTGGTAAACAACTAAAAATATCCAGGGCTTTCCTCATACTACGCAGACGGAAATATCCTGTCTGTATACTGACTCAAAATATTGCTTAAAATTGAAATGCTGTTTATCTCTGAAAGGGTTTCCCAGTTGAAATGTACTCTGAAATGCAGACAGTTTCAGAGAGAAAGTGTACCGCTACAACCAGACAGAACATGTCATTCTGCACGATGTGCATTCTAATGGCTTTTATTGAAGAGAGAATCTATGGAGT